>JARKHS020017439.1:0-34230 GCA_030143305.2 Amblyomma americanum
CCCTTACCGAATTTCGTCGCGAGAACGTGAAGCTATAATAGAACAAGTCGACGAAATGCTGCGCGACGACATCATCCAGCCGCCGAAAAGCCCGTGGGCATCCCCTGTTCTAATGGTATGCAAAACAGCGCTGACGGACGGGACGATCCGTCAGCGCTGTTTTGCATACCATTTCAACATGAACCAACCAGCCCGACTCAGCCCTCTCCATGAATCCCCTGTTTTCCTGGTGAAGAAAAAGGACGGAACCCTAAGTTTCTGCGTCGATTATCGTCGTCTGAACAAGATCCCGAAGAAGGACGTATACCCCCTCCCACGGATAGACGACGCATTGGATCGGCTCTCCAACGCAAAATACATCTCGTCGATGGACCTCAAGTCTGGCTATTGGCAAATAGAAGTCGACGAAAAAGGTCGCGAAAAGATCGCCTTCATCACCCCAGACGGCCTCTACGAGTTCAAGGTTATGCCATTTGGACTGTGCTCGGCGCCTGCAACGTTCCAGCGCGTGATGGACATGGTTTTAGCAAGACTGAAGCGGCAGACCTGTCTCGTTTACTTGGATGACGTCGCTGTCTTCGCCGCAAATTTCGACGATCACCTTAGGCGACTTGGCACAGTACTAGAGGCCATCAAGTCATCAGGGCTCACTCTGAAGCCAGAAAAGTGCCGCTTCACTTACGATGAGATCTGTTCCTAGGCCAGATCATCAGCAAGTCTGGAGTCCGCCCTGACCCGCAGAAGGCAGCTGCCATCGCACAGTTCCCGCAGCCCATCGACTTGAAGGCAGTGCGTAGATTTCTTGGCATGTGTGCCTACTACAGGCGATTTTTCCTGGAGTGCAAAAACTTCTTGTCTTATATGGTGTGGTAGAGTGTGTTTTTTGCCGAAATGTGTAAGCGAGAGATAACAGATTTCCGGGAAATTGTATCATGGCGGCAGTGGATCTCGTCTTCCAGCAATGCCAGGCAATGTGTCCAGTACGCCGAGATTTTCGCACATCTCTTCAAAACGCAAGAGCAGTGGCGTGGTACCTTGCGGTTTGTTGTGAAACAGTATTCTGGATGGGCACTTTGTGACTATTTGGTGACAGGCGTGTTTAGGTAGCGAATGGATTTTTAGGATGTAGGAACACGTGAGCGCCGTTCTTCTGTCTGTAAGTTATGTTTTGTTCGTTTCTACATAGACTTTTTACTGGCGACGTCCTCTATGCACCAGTGGAAAGACGCAAGCCTAAATTATGTACTGGATCTAGCCTTTTAAGGTACGATGGCCTCGCTGATTCATACACTATACATCCGTAATGCTTGGTGGAGCGGACTACAGAGCGGTAAATTTCTAAGAAACATGTCCTATCGGCTCCCCAGTAGGTAGGTAGGTAGGTAGGTAGGAAAAACTTTATTGAAAATGCCGGCAACCGACGGTTTGACGCGTCGTGACGTTGGCCAAGCGTCGACCCGGGGTTATGCCCTCCTCTGCACTACCCCCGTTCGGCCCGTTTGTGGTGGGTCGTGAGGCTTGTGCTTTTCGAGCGCACCCCGGGCCTGCTGGACGGCCCATAGTTGAATGTCCTTGTCTGCAGACTGCACTGCACTTTGAAGTTCGGGCGGGTATATCCTGGAGGTAGCCTCGGTCGGGAACCTGGCACAGTCCCACATGATGTGCCATTGGTCCGCCGGACCAGCTGCACAAACATTGCACACATCGCTCGGATAGAGTTCTGGGTGAAGTACGTGTAGCACTGCCGGGGCGAGGAGTGACCCGGTCTGTATCTGTCTTAGGATGACGGCCTCCTCCCGACTGAGTGCCGGGTGGGGAGGCGGCATTTTCCGTCGAGCTAGGCGGTAACACATGGTAACTTCGCCATAACTGGTTACGCGGTCCTTGGTTTCGAACCACCACACGGAACGGTCACTCTCGGGGGCGCGGAGGGTAAGCGCTCGCGCCGCCGAATGGGCCGTCTCGTTGTGGTTCGGCGAGGATGCACACTCGCCCGCGTGCGCCGGGAACCACTTGATACGGATGGTGCTGCGGCGGTCTTGGGGCTGGAGCTTGCCGATGATGACGGCCGCCGGCGCGCTCACTCGCCCCTTGGCAAAGTTGCGCACGGCGTTCCTCGAGTCACTGAGCACGGTGTGACACTCGGCCTCGGAGATCGCCAGAGCGATGGCAACCTCCTCGGCGTCTGTGGCGTCCGTGCACCGCACGCTCGCTGCCGTTGTCGTGGTGCCGGTAGCCGCCGCAACGACCACTGCCGCGAAGCCTTCTCGTTTGTATTCCGCTACGTCCACGTACCGGTCGTGCGGGTCTTGGGCGTGTTTCTCGATGAGGGCCTGGGCCCGTGCCTGCCGCCGCTCTTGGTTGTATTCGGGGTGCACGTTCTTCGGGATGGGGTCCACATGGATGTGAGCCCGCGCCTCCTCGCTGATCTCGCATGGTTGCCGGCTGGGGGTTCGGGGGTTGTAACCCAGGGATGTCAGTATACTGCGCCCCGTCTTGGTGGTAGAGAGGCGCTCCATTTGCGCGGTGAGCTGCGCCTCGGCTATTTCTTCTAGGGTGTTATGGACGCCGAGCTGCAGCAGCCGAGCCGTACTCGTGGTCTCCGTTAAGCCCAGCGCCGTCTTGTAAGCCCGTCTGATCAGCGTGTTGATCTTGTTCCTGTCAGTGACCTGCCAGTTGAGGTAGGCCGCAACGTAGGCGATGTGACTGATCACGAACGACTGGACGAGGCGCACGAGACTGTCTTCACGCATGCCCGCCCGTCGTGTCTAGACTCGGTGTATGAGCCGGATGGCGTCCATTGCCTTGGTGGTAAGTTTGTTGATGGTCTCGTCGTTGCGGCCGCTCTTGTTTAGCAGCAGGCCCAGGACTCTGATCTTGGGAACTTCGGGGATGCGTTGCCCCGATGCGGTCATGATCTTGATGTGATCGCACTCCCGAGGGGGAGCGCGTTTCCGTCCCGGTCGTAATGGTGTGAGGACGAACAGCTCGGATTTGGCGGGCGAGCACACTAGGCCGGTGCCGTCAAGGTGCTGCTCGATGGCGGTAACCGCGGCTTGTAGCTGTTGCTCGATGCTGGCGTCGATGCCGCCGGCCGCCCACAGGGTAATGTCGTCAGCGTAGATCGTATGCCGGACGCCGGTCCCCGCTACTGCCCTCGCTACCCCGATCATAACGAGGTTGAAGAGCAACGGCGAGATGACCGAACCCTGCGGGGTACCCGTGCTACCGAGCTTGCGTTCGGGGAGTCTGAGGTCTCCGGCGTGCAGTTCCACAGTGCGGTTGGTCAAGAAGTCTTGGATGTAATTGTAGCTCGTTACCCCCATGTTGAGTCGTGATACTTGTGCTAATATGGCTGAGTGTTTGACTTTGTCGAATGCGCTTTGTAGATCGAGCCCCAGAATTACTTTGCTGTCTTGTGTCTTGTTGTCGATGATTTCTTGTTTTAGTTGTAGCATGGCGTCTTGTGTGCTGAGTCTGTGTCGGAAGCCGATCATCGTGTCCGGATAGAGGCCTTCCTTCTCCAGGTATTCTTCCTGCGTCGCGCCATGCCTCACGCCACGCTTCCCGTCATGCCTCGCGAAGCGCATCCCGCGGCCGTGACTCATCTGACGGGAACAGCTTCGGCGTTCAGCGATCGCGCTCCCGTGACAGAGTCAGCTGGGCCGACGCCGCAAAGGGCGGAGTTAAAAGCAGCAGCGCTAGCTCCAGCAGCGCCACTAGTGGCCGAACCACGCCGAGCAGCTGGCAGGCGTGTATTACCAGCCCCTACTACAAGGAACTCGAACAACTCCGCGCAACCAACGCGACGCTGGTAGAAACCACGCGCCGGCTCGCCCAAGAACTAGCCGAGGCCAAGAAAGAACTCCAAGCACAGCGAGCCCAGCCAGCCACTGTCCCAGCTCAGTCATCCGAGACACGTACACCCGCCGTTATCACCGAGCAGAAAACCGACACGCCATCACACCAAGGCACACAATCAATGGATACAACCCAAGACGAGCCCCAGCCGGAGCAGACCACTGACCCAACCCCCAAGAAACGAGCACGCACCTCATCACGACAGTACAAGGACCTGACCCAATTGGAAACTCAGCTCGAAGCAAAAATCGAAGCGTTCGCCAACACCTACGCCAGCACGGCTGCCGTCACCGACCAACGCCTGGCGCGGCTGGAGGAGCTGATCACCACGTCCTTCTGCACCATACAAGAGCGTTTCGCCTTCATTGAACAGACCCTTAAGCCCATAGTACGCAGCCCCACCTTTGTGGCGCAATTCTCCAACCACCCATACCTTCAAGAAGAGACGCAAGCCCCAACTCCGACACAATCATGTCCCAGCCCCAAGCCACAATAGGATCGCTACCGGGCCTTACGGTCTGGCAGTGGAACTGCAACAGTTACAACAGCAAGAGAGCAGTGCTGCAACAACACATCACCACAGTAACCAAGAAACCCGACATCATCCTGCTGCAAGAAACGGCGACGGTGACCCCCACCCTCCCTAGGTATCGCGCTCATGTCGGCTCCCCAGTGTTTTTTTAGACAGCACTTTGAGTATGTTTAGGGATGGAGAAGCTTTCTTTTTCAACGCATTTATGCGAGGTAGGAAAGTGAGCTTTCTGTCATATGTTATACCAAGAAAGTTATGATCATTTATCACTGGTAACTATTTCGTTCAGGTGTAGGCTGGGATCTGTATGTATGCCTCGTATAAGCGAGAACAGAATTGCCACCGATTTCTGTGGGCAAAACCGGAAACCATTTCTGTCCGCCCATGTTGCCAGTTTATTTATTTTTGTTTGTATTTGTCTTTCACACGTTGATGCATTGGAGGATGTACAAGCTATTTGAAGGTCGTCCACATAGACCGAGTAGATAACGGACCTTGGGACTATTTTCGTAAGAGAGTTCATTTTCACAACGAAGAGAGTTGTGCTTAAAATACACCCCTGAGGTACTCCGTTTTCCTGAATGAAATTTCTCGAAAGGGTTGTACCCAGGCGGACATGAAATGAACGGTTAGATAAGAAGTCTTTTAGGCAGTTCAACATTCTTCCTCAGATGCCAAGCTCGGCAAGGTCTTGAAGAATCTTGAACCGCCAGGCCGTATCGTATGCCCTTTCTAAATCGAAAAATACAGCGAGGCAGTGCTGCTTATGGAGGAAGGCTTCTCGAACAGTATTTTCAAGACGAACTAGGAGATCTGCTGTGCAGCATCCCTTTTTAAAACCACACTGATGGGCATCTAGAAGTTCACAGGATTCAAGAAAAAACGTTATTCTTATATTAAGGACACTTTCAAAGGTGTTTGCGAGGCAACTAGTCAGGGCTATGGGTTATAACTGCTAGGAGAGGCTTGGGGTTTTTCAGGTTTAAGGAAGGATACAATAATAGCTCTTTTCCAGGCTTCGGGTATTTTCCCTGCGATCCATACTTTGTTAAGAATCTTAATAGTGCCTCTACAGAAGGCTTTGAAAGATGGGCAAGCATTTCATGGTGTATTTGCTCGGGTCCTGGAGCAGTTTTATTACCGGCAGACAGTGCAGTGTTGATTTCTTGGAGTGCAATAAAATCATTATATCTTTTATTAGCACCTCCACTTTTTGGGAGCCTTTGTTTTTCGGCTATATTTCTGTATTTAAGAAATGACTGCGTATAGTGTTATGAACCGGAAACTGCAGCGAAGTGCTCCCTCAATATGTCTGCCTGTTCCCCTGAACTCGTTTGTGTACCAGGTGTTGTGAGAAGAGGGAGTATGAAAGGTGAGTAGCGGCCATTTAATTTTCGAACTTGTTCCCACATTTTTTTTATGTGGTTGAGCTGTTACAGAAGCGACATAAGTTTGTCATGATGTTTTCTCGGCCTTGTTGCCGGATACACCTCGCATGTGCTCTCGCCTTTTTGAAAAAAAATAAGGTTCTCATGAGTTGGCTATCTGCGAAAGACTCCCCAGGCTTTATTCTGCAGTTTTTTTGCCTCCTTGTATTCTCGGGTTTACCAAATTTTGTGGTTCTGGCGCGCAACTCCTGTGGTTTAAGGAATTGATACATGTGCAGTAGAAAGAATGCATGTTGTGAACATTTCATTTATCTCATCTATGCTGTGGTTTTCTAAAATTATATCCTGTAAAGTGGCTTTTTTTAAACAATGCTCAATCAGGTAAGTGTAGTTTCCAACGCTGGGGTTTTATTGGAATAATTGTTGGTGAGGATGACAGACCTATTATAACAGGTAGGTGATCTCTTCCATATGGATTGTCTAAAACACTGCAGTTGATATCGCTAAAAACAGACGGTGAACTAAGAGACAAATCACAACACTCATTCTTCTCGAGGATGGGGAACAGTATGTTGTTTTACCTGAGTTTAGGAAACAGACATTAGTGGATAGAATAAAATCCTCGATGAGCTGCCCTCTAGCGTCCGTTTTCTCGCGTCCCCAAAAAACTAGAATGTGCATTAAATTCACCAACTCCCATGTATGGCTCCGGTAGCTGCTTTAAAAGACCCTCTAATTCAAGTAGTGTTATTTTAAGCTCTGACTCAATACATACAGAGCACACTGTAATCGTTTTATGTGCAAGCAGATTTGCTGCTACAGCCTCAAGTCATGTTTTTAGTTAAGGCTCACTAGCCGGGACACCGTTTTTCACTATAATTTTCACACCCCCTTACCGCCTGCTCGCCTGTTCTCAGTCGCAGCGGAAACAGTATAATTCTTAAGAAAATTATTGTTTTGAAGCCCTTAATTTGTCTCTTGTAGACATAACGTAACAGGAGCGTGTGCTCCTAGGACATCTTTTATGTAACTGTAGTTATTCATAAGTCCTCTACAGTTCCATTGCATTATGAAAGCCATCTTAATTTTGTTTTCCGACGTAGTTAAAACTAGATCAAGTTATTTATGGCCCCTTCATTCGGGGCGTGACTTTTTTTTTGACCGATCGAGAGAGCTCCGCCGACCACCCGACGTGGATGGCACGGGGCTGCCCTGGGTCGTGTCCACCGCCTGTGCAGGGGCGCTGGACGACCGTACAGAGGGCACGTGGACGTTAGAGTTGGACCTCGACCTGTGGGTAAAGGTCTTGGGGGCCACGGACACGGGGGTCTGCGAGGCCTCTTTTTTGGGTTTGCGGGGTAGTGTTACCTACTCCACCTGGGGGCGCGGATGACCCCGCCACACGCTCACTGCGAGTCGCCTGGGCAGGTGCCGAAGCCTGTTGTGGTGCACCGCGCCTACGAACCACATCGGCAAAGTTTGTTTTTGCTATGAAGGAGAACCTGCTTGTTTGTGTGCATCGCCTTCTTGCTTCTTTGATCGAAATGTTTTCAGTAGTTTTGAGTGTGATTATCGCTTTTTCTTTCTTCCAGTACGCACACGCCCTGGAGTATTCAGCATGGTCTCCCTCACAGTTTGCACAGCGTGGGGCGCCGTCGCAGTCATCAGAAGAGTGATCTTTTGAAGCACATTTTGCGCAAGTTTTACGACCGCGGCAACTCACTGAACCGTGGCCGAACCATTGGCAGTTAAACCATCGTCGATGATTAGGAATGTAGGGTCTGACATTTATTTTTAGCTAACCCACTTTAACTGAGCCTGTGAGAGTACTATGTGCAAACGTCAAGTCTATGTGCTTTGTTGGGATTTCTTTGCCCTCTTTTCTTATTTTTATCCTGTGGACATCAACGACGTTTTGTTCAGCAAGCCCTTCTTTGATTACTTCTCAGTGAGGTGGAGAAAATCATTCTCTGAAATTACACCACGGACTGTATTGAAAGATCGGTGGGCAGATATGGATACAGGGATGTCACCCATGGACACAATGTTGGAAAATTTTGAGTGTTGGATGCTATCTCGGAGTTCTAGTAAGACGTCTCCACTGGCCATTTTTGTAACCTAGAAGCCAAAGCCCAAGACACCCGTCAAAGATTTTTCAACAATGAATGGGGAGATCATTCTAGCAGATTTATCACTTTGCTCGCTATGAATAACCTGACACTTAGGAAAACTTTGTTTCTTTTTTTCATGAAATTCTTAGTTACCTCGGTCCACCCTCTCTTGTGAGGGCAATCAGTTGCTGTGAGAAGGTTAGCCATATGATAAGTCTGTTTTTCGGCTACGGTTCCAGCCACCCACCATGAAACCCAACTTGGGGCGGGACAGGAACTTGCAAACAAGTCCTACCCACACCAGCTGTAAACCCCAACTATCACCCAATATGACGCAACTCAGGGTGGTTAGCCACACTAGGTTAACCCTCGCCGCAGGAAAAATGAAAGAAACTAGAAGTGAGTAGGAGAAAGGAGAGTTGTGAGAAAGGGGCAGGAAAGTGAAAGATAAAGGGGAGGGTAGGGAAAGTCGACTACCGATTACCCTCGGTCGGGTCAGGCCGGAGGTGCCGTCTACAGGAAGCTGCGGCCTAAGTGGTGTGCTGCCTCCGCCGAGGAGCCTTAAAGGTCCAAATGCTCGGCATCGGCTCAACCACCAGGATCCCCTTTTTCCCGAACACGGCAATGCCACGCACGGCTAGGCGTGAGTGCTCGGGTCCATGGTGATGCACTGTTCACGATCATCCCCCTGCGGGGATGTCCCTGCGGATGCCCGGGAACCCGTGGTGTCGCCACTCACCAACGCCTGCAAGCTGCAGACGCCCGCCTGCGGGGACACCCCCCTGCGTGGATCGTTTTGATCAGTGACTAATACCCCTACCACACGGCAAATTTAATGTCATTCCCATGGAATGACATTCGTTGAAATCGACATTAGTTTGCTGTAACACGAGAAAATATAATAACATTCGATGAAAAGACTTTAGGTATGGAATGAATTTGCGGAACTCACTCGCCAGCAATTTCAGAGCTAATGTGTTATCTCGAACCAGAGACTCGGTGAGAGTATCCACTAAAAATTTATTATTAAAGTGTCTGAATCTTAATATTATTTTTTCGCCTAACATTGTAGTTATTTATTTATTCGTGTTAAATATTATAAATAGCTTTGCAAAAATAAAACTACTACTCACGCTACCAGCTAACCAAGTGGTCGGGCGGCCATGTTTGTTGTTTTGGTAGCTGCAGTCCACGCTGTCAGATGCTGTAGGCGCTGTGACAGTTGTCGCATGTTTGCTGTAGCAGCACGGTGCCCAGCAGCTGTCCGCGAAATTTTGGATATTGTTTTAATTGTGGATGTGCGATGGCCGAAAGCAGCAGAAGTCGAGCTCAATGGACAGAGTCCGAGACTTTTGCTCTCATCAAAGTGTGGCAAGACCACCTCTGCAACCTCCGCCGCACAATGCGCAACGCCAAAGTGTATGCGGCCATGGATGAAGCCCTCCGTGCTGAGGGCATTGACAAGCCGCTGAAGGCCATCAAGATCAAGATAGAAAATGTGGGGAACAAATACAGGTAAGCACTGCGTCTTTTTCTGGATGTTTGGCCGCATACAACCGCGCGCAAGCCTCGAGCTTTTTCTCACAATCAGCTCGTTGTGGATGTGGACTGAAATAGCCGCGTCTTTGGCGCAGTATTTTTTGTCATCGTAACCAAAAGTGCCGCCTTTATTGCGCCAGTCCTCCCCGCCGCGGTGGATAAGTTATTAGGGCGCTTGACTGCTGAGCCCGAGGATGCGGTTTTGATCCCGTCCAGAGGCGCTGTGCCGGCCGCGACAGCCGTGTTTCGATGGAGGCGAAACGCATGGAGCCCGCTGTGCGATGTCAGTGCACGTTAGAGAACCCCTGCTGGTCGAAAATAAACCGGAGCCCTTCACTATACGGCGTCCGTTATAGCCCATGTGGCTTTGAGACTTTAAACCTCAAATATCAAATATAGGGTTTCACCGTAAGGCGTCGGCAGGCGAGTGGAACTCGCGTAACCGCAGTCACGCTTGCCTTTTTCGTGCGTTTACTCACGTGGCCGTGTGCCGACTTGGTGTATTTCATATATCAGAGCGGCTTATGCTCTTACGGCGCGCTGCTCATTTCCTTCAAAATTATACCATTCAACGCTAGTTTGCAAGCGACTTCCTGGTAAAAAAATCGGCACGCGAGGCACAGTAACCGTTTAGGCAGTGCTGTATGTATTGCAAAGCTCTAAAGCTTTTATTCCAGGGAGCTGAGCTAGAAAAAAAAGAACAGGGCAGGGCGGGATAATGTGGAAATTCTACTGGGACATACACAAGTTCCTAGGAGCTCTGCCTGCTAATGACATCAGCCTGGCAGAAGAAGCAGGCTGTCTTCAGGAGGCCACTGCTGAAGAAGTAAGAAAAATACCCTTGCATTCACTAGGAATATTGTGAATTGTCACCATGCGTTTATGCTATTGAAATGGTACTGGTGCTACACATGACTTTTTTGTTTTGTTTGTAACGAAATATAGTGCAGCCTATATATCTCTTCCCTGTATGAGCATACTTATGAAGCTGTATCAATCTTTGCCAGTCTTTCATTTGAGGACGCAACATGTTTAGTTAAAATCACTTAATGCAGAAATAAATGATTGCACTTCGTGCTCAGCACATCAATACAGTCTGCTTTCGTTGTAATTGTGCTAGGTCATTGTACATAGTTTGCGTAATGTTATCACAATATTCTACATAGCTTACTAGATGTATGTCTGGCAAGCAAGATTGTCCTCATGCTGTTATGGTTATGCTCCATTTCACATGATGTGCACATTACGAGTGTGGCATGCACACTTAGCATCGTGCTTCTCAGCTCACGCACAATATTTTATACTGTGCATACTGATGTTTGTTACTGGTTTCATTGTTCAAGCTTTTCCATTATATGGTTCTTGGGCAAGAAGATTTGGCGGACGAGCCAGAGTACAGCAGTCCGTCACCACTGCAGCTGTCCAGCTCTGGGAGCCTTGAAATTGACACTGGAAGTTCATGTTCAAGGCCACCTTCGCCAAGTGATCAAGCAAGTCGCTCGCAAAGTTCCCGACGCTCTGCGAACACACGCCCAAGAAGGCCACAAGAGGTACTCCTCAGCCAAATGATTGAGGAGCAACGAAAGTTGCGCCTTGCATATGAGTCTTCAGAAAAGAAAGAATTAGAGCTCAGGGAGCGCGAAGTAAAGACACAGGAAGCAGCCAATGTAAGGGAGGACAGGGCGGCCGAAAGCGAAGAGAAACTGATTTCTGTGCTGGCTGAACTGTGAACGAAATAAACGGATGTGAGGAGCACAACGAATCCTCAGGGGATTTTTGAGTGCGGTGTGTCGACAGCGCCCCCGCCGCGGTGGCTCAGTGGTTAGGGCGCTCGACTACTGATCCGGAGTTCCCGGGTTCGAACCCGACCGCGGCGGCTGCGTTTTTATGAGGAAAAACGCTAAGGCGCCCGTGTGCTGTGCGATGTCAGTGCACGTTAAAGATCCCCAGGTGGTCGAAATTATTCCGGAGCCCTCCACTACGGCACCTCTCTCTTCCTTTCTTCTTTCACTTCCTCCTTTACCCTTCCCTTACGGCGCGGTTCAGGTGTCCAACGATATATCAGACAGATTTTGCGCCATTTCCTTTCCCTTCAAAACCAATTATTATTATTATTATTATTATTATTATTATTATTATTATTATTATTATTATTATTATTATTATTATTATTATTATTATTGTCGATAGCGGAGCACTGTGCGTACCATCCCAGCGTTTCGCGTGTGCACGTGCAACACTGGTATGGCACGCACAGCGCTATGCTGTCGGCACACCGCACTCAAAAATCCTCTGAGGATTCGTTGTGCACCTCACAAGAGAACAGTGCTTGCTACATTGCTTGTTTTAATATTGCATAATGGTTTCTTATTACAGAGTAAGAATTTGAGTTTCCTAAACAGTGCAGACAGTATTTTTGCACACACCACACCGCACACACCACTTCTGCCACTAGTGTGACCTTTACTAAACATGCTGGCTCCTCTTCCTGAAATAGGTAGCAAGAGCTGCCCTTACTTCATGTCCGTGGCCACTGGCTGCATCAGTGCTACGCACAGGCTGTTGGTGCAGCGCATCGAACTGATGTGCCTCTTGCACCGACTGCTGTTTCACGGGGTCCTTCAGAGCCTCGCAAGTGTTGTGAAGAGCACATGCGGCTCTTATTTCCCGCTTCGCTGTCGGCAGTTTGCATTCCATGCGCTTCACTGTGTACCTGAAGCGAGCTTTCAAGCGGCCAAATGCGTTCTCCCCAATCCTCCTTGTTCTTGACAAGTTGTAGTTGAACGCCGCTTGATGGGGTCCCGAGGCATCTATCTGCAAATGCCTTCAACAATTTGGCCGACAATGGGAACGCCTGGACACAAAGAACCACAGGTGGCACGTTCGTTCCCCCAATCACTGACACCGGTTACTGGAAGCTGTTGCTCTCGATGCGTTTGCACAGTTTTGACCGGCCATACAAAAGGCGTCGTGGCATCTTCCCGGGCTCCCAATGTTTATGTACATGAAGAGGTATCAGTGATCAACGATGGCCAGGCGTATGATGCTGTGCCTGCATGACAAAAAGAAAAAATGAAACACTGTGTGCAGCGACGAAGGGTATGCTTTATTTTTTTTTTCATTGCTTAAACAGCGGGAATCGCTACAGTTATCATAACCTTCAATGAAACAAGTTGATCTCCTGTTTGAGCATTGTCAACTTTATCCACTGCAAAATCAAAAGTCGAGATGTCACAAGAGCTCTGACAAACGTCAATAGTTTTCTGTTTAGATGAAGTTTGAAATTAACAGAACAGTCATAAGATACTTACCATCCTTAATAGTTGTAATAGTGAGCAGCGTGTTCTTGTGGCGGCGAAATTGGGATGTGGCATCCATCCAAGGCGCCGATTGCCTGTGGGAAGCCACTTACAGCGTAAAACTCGCGGATATGATAATCCATTTTTTGACGGCTGACCATGCGGATCCAGCGCGCCTCCAGCACTTCAGTCACTGCAGCAAAGAACTCTTTGCTAATAATGTTCACCGTGGAACACCCCACACCAAACTGATGCGCGATTGTCTGGTCCTCAGCGCTCGACCGTAGCTGGTAAAGGCCACCCTCCACACGTTTCTCCACCGGGATGGCCTCCCACATGTTCGTGGTCGCACGTTCAAGCGCAGACTGCAGCGCGTCGACAACGTAGCAGAATATGGCAGGTGTGACTCGGAGCGACTGGCGACTGGCGCTCGTTGTCCCTGAGAGCGAAAGAGCTGTGGACGCGTCGAAAGCGCAGAAAAATACTGCAAGGAAGAGGAGGAACAGTCGAGACAAGAAAAGTCTAGCTGCGCTCGTTGTCCCTGAGAGCGAAAGAGCTGTGGACGCGTCGAAAGCGCGGAAAAATACTGCAAGGAAGAGGAGGAACAGTCGAGACAAGAAAACTCTAGCTGCGCTCGTTGTCCCTGAGAGCGAAAGAGCTGTGGACGCGTCGAAAGCGCGGAAAATTGAAGGAAGAGGAGGAACAGTCGAGACAAGAAGTCTAGCTGCGCTCGTTGTCCCTGAGAGCGAAAGAGCTGTGGACGCGTCGAAAGCGCGGAAAATACTGTAAGGAAGAGGAGGAACAGTCGAGACAAGAAAAGTCTAGCTGCGCTCGTTGTCCCTGAGAGCGAAAGAGCTGTGGACGCGTCGAAAGCGCGGAAAATACTGTAAGGAAGAGGAGGAACAGTCGAGACAAGAAAATTCTAGCTGCGCTCGTTGTCCCTGAGAGCGAAAGAGCTGTGGACGCGTCGAAAGCGCGGAAAATACTGTAAGGAAGAGGAGGAACAGTCGAGACAAGAAAATTCTAGCTGCGCTCGTTGTCCCTGAGAGCGAAAGAGCTGTGGACGCGTCGAAAGCGCGGAAAAATACTGCAAGGAAGAGGAGGAACAGTCGAGACAAGAAAGGTCTAGCTGCGCTCGTTGTCCCTGAGAGCGAAAGAGCTGTGGACGCGTCGAAAGCGCGGAAAAATACTGCAAGGAAGAGGAGGAACAGTCGAGACAAGAAAAGTCTAGCTGCGCTCGTTGTCCCTGAGAGCGAAAGAGCTGTGGACGCGTCGAAAGCGCGGAAAATACTGTAAGGAAGAGGAGGAACAGTCGAGACAAGAAACGTCTAGCTGCGCTCGTTGTCCCTGAGAGCGAAAGAGCTGTGGACGCGTCGAAAGTGCGATAAAATACTGCAAGATGAGGAGGAACAGTCGAAACAGGAAAAGTCTAGCTGCGCTCGTTGTCCCTGAGAGCGAAAGAGCTGTGGACGCGTCGAAAGCGCGGAAAATACTGTAAGGAAGAGGAGGAACAGTCGAGACAAGAAAAGTCTAGCTGCGCTCGTTGTCCCTGAGAGCGAAAGAGCTGTGGACGCGTCGAAAGCGCGGAAAATACTGTAAGGAAGAGGAGGAACAGTCGAGACAAGAAAAGTCTAGCTGCGCTCGTTGTCCCTGAGAGCGAAAGAGCTGTGGACGCGTCGAAAGCGCGGAAAATACTGTAAGGAAGAGGAGGAACAGTCGAGACAAGAAAAGTCTAGCTGCGCTCGTTGTCCCTGAGAGCGAAAGAGCTGTGGACGCGTCGAAAGCGCGGAAAATACTGTAAGGAAGAGGAGGAACAGTCGAGACAAGAAAATTCTAGCTGCGCTCGTTGTCCCTGAGAGCGAAAGAGCTGTGGACGCGTCGAAAGCGCGGAAAAATACTGCAAGGAAGAGGAGGAACAGTCGAGACAAGAAAATTCTAGCTGCGCTCGTTGTCCCTGAGAGCGAAAGAGCTGTGGACGCGTCGAAAGCGCGGAAAATACTGTAAGGAAGAGGAGGAACAGTCGAGACAAGAAAATTCTAGCTGCGCTCGTTGTCCCTGAGAGCGAAAGAGCTGTGGACGCGTCGAAAGCGCGGAAAATACTGCAAGGAAGAGGAGGAACAGTCGAGACAAGAAAATTCTAGCTGCGCTCGTTGTCCCTGAGAGCGAAAGAGCTGTGGACGCGTCGAAAGCGCGGAAAATAGTGTAAGGAAGAGGAGGAACAGTCGAGACAAGAAAAGTCTAGCTGCGCTCGTTGTCCCTGAGAGCGAAAGAGCTGTGGACGCGTCGAAAGCGCGGAAAATACTGTAAGGAAGAGGAGGAACAGTCGAGACAAGAAAAGTCTAGCTGCGCTCGTTGTCCCTGAGAGCGAAAGAGCTGTGGACGCGTCGAAAGCGCGGAAAATACTGTAAGGAAGAGGAGGAACAGTCGAGACAAGAAAAGTCTAGCTGCGCTCGTTGTCCCTGAGAGCGAAAGAGCTGTGGACGCGTCGAAAGCGCGGAAAATAGTGTAAGGAAGAGGAGGAACAGTCGAGACAAGAAAAGTCTAGCTGCGCTCGTTGTCCCTGAGAGCGAAAGAGCTGTGGACGCGTCGAAAGCGCGGAAAATACTGTAAGGAAGAGGAGGAACAGTCGAGACAAGAAAAGTCTAGCTGCGCTCGTTGTCCCTGAGAGCGAAAGAGCTGTGGACGCGTCGAAAGCGCGGAAAATACTGTAAGGAAGAGGAGGAACAGTCGAGACAAGAAACGTCTAGCTGCGCTCGTTGTCCCTGAGAGCGAAAGAGCTGTGGACGCGTCGAAAGCGCGGAAAATAGTGTAAGGAAGAGGAGGAACAGTCGAGACAAGAAAATTCTAGCTGCGCTCGTTGTCCCTGAGAGCGAAAGAGCTGTGGACGCGTCGAAAGCGCGGAAAAATACTGCAAGGAAGAGGAGGAACAGTCGAGACAAGAAAATTCTAGCTGCGCTCGTTGTCCCTGAGAGCGAAAGAGCTGTGGACGCGTCGAAAGCGCGGAAAATAGTGTAAGGAAGAGGAGGAACAGTCGAGACAAGAAAAGTCTAGCTGCGCTCGTTGTCCCTGAGAGCGAAAGAGCTGTGGACGCGTCGAAAGCGCGGAAAATACTGTAAGGAAGAGGAGGAACAGTCGAGACAAGAAACGTCTAGCTGCGCTCGTTGTCCCTGAGAGCGAAAGAGCTGTGGACGCGTCGAAAGCGCGGAAAATACTGCAAGGAAGAGGAGGAACAGTCGAAACAGGAAAAGTCTAGCTGCGCTCGTTGTCCCTGAGAGCGAAAGAGCTGTGGACGCGTCGAAAGCGCGGAAAATACTGTAAGGAAGAGGAGGAACAGTCGAGACAAGAAACGTCTAGCTGCGCTCGTTGTCCCTGAGAGCGAAAGAGCTGTGGACGCGTCGAAAGCGCGGAAAATACTGTAAGGAAGAGGAGGAACAGTCGAGACAAGAAACGTCTAGCTGCGCTCGTTGTCCCTGAGAGCGAAAGAGCTGTGGACGCGTCGAAAGCGCGGAAAATACTGTAAGGAAGAGGAGGAACAGTCGAGACAAGAAACGTCTAGCTGCGCTCGTTGTCCCTGAGAGCGAAAGAGCTGTGGACGCGTCGAAAGCGCGGAAAATACTGTAAGGAAGAGGAGGAACAGTCGAGACAAGAAACGTCTAGCTGCGCTCGTTGTCCCTGAGAGCGAAAGAGCTGTGGACGCGTCGAAAGCGCGGAAAATAGTGTAAGGAAGAGGAGGAACAGTCGAGACAAGAAAAGTCTAGCTGCGCTCGTTGTCCCTGGGAGCGAAAGAGCTGTGGACGCGTCGAAAGCGCGGAAAATACTGCAAGGATGAGGAGGAACAGTCGAGACAAGAAACGTCTAGCTGCGCTCGTTGTCCCTGAGAGCGAAAGAGCTGTGGACGCGTCGAAAGCGCGGAAAATAGTGTAAGGAAGAGGAGGAACAGTCGAGACAAGAAACGTCTAGCTGCGCTCGTTGTCCCTGAGAGCGAAAGAGCTGTGGACGCGTCGAAAGCGCGGAAAATACTGTAAGGAAGAGGAGGAACAGTCGAGACAAGAAACGTCTAGCTGCGCTCGTTGTCCCTGAGAGCGAAAGAGCTGTGGACGCGTCGAAAGCGCGGAAAATAGTGTAAGGAAGAGGAGGAACAGTCGAGACAAGAAACGTCTAGCTGCGCTCGTTGTCCCTGAGAGCGAAAGAGCTGTGGACGCGTCGAAAGCGCGGAAAATACTGTAAGGAAGAGGAGGAACAGTCGAGACAAGAAATGTCTAGCTGCGCTCGTTGTCCCTGAGAGCGAAAGAGCTGTGGACGCGTCGAAAGCGCGGAAAATACTGTAAGGAAGAGGAGGAACAGTCGAGACAAGAAACGTCTAGCTGCGCTCGTTGTCCCTGAGAGCGAAAGAGCTGTGGACGCGTCGAAAGCGCGGAAAATAGTGTAAGGAAGAGGAGGAACAGTCGAGACAAGAAACGTCTAGCTGCGCTCGTTGTCCCTGAGAGCGAAAGAGCTGTGGACGCGTCGAAAGCGCGGAAAATACTGTAAGGAAGAGGAGGAACAGTCGAGACAAGAAACGTCTAGCTGCGCTCGTTGTCCCTGAGAGCGAAAGAGCTGTGGACGCGTCGAAAGCGCGGAAAATACTGTAAGGAAGAGCAGGAACAGTCGAGACAAGAAACGTCTAGCTGCGCTCGTTGTCCCTGAGAGCGAAAGAGCTGTGGACGCGTCGAAAGCGCGGAAAATACTGTAAGGAAGAGGAGGAACAGTCGAGACAAGAAACGTCTAGCTGCGCTCGTTGTCCCTGAGAGCGAAAGAGCTGTGGACGCGTCGAAAGCGCGGAAAATACTGTAAGGAAGAGGAGGAACAGTCGAGACAAGAAACGTCTAACTGCGCTCGTTGTCCCTGAGAGCGAAAGAGCTGTGGACGCGTCGAAAGCGCGGAAAATAGTGTAAGGAAGAGGAGGAACAGTCGAGACAAGAAAATTCTAGCTGCGCTCGTTGTCCCTGAGAGCGAAAGAGCTGTGGATGCGTCGAAAGCGCGGAAAATACTGTAAGGAAGAGGAGGAGCAGTCGAGACAAGAAAAGTCTAGCTGCGCTCGTTGTCCCTGAGAGCGAAAGAGCTGTGGACGCGTCGAAAGCGCGGAAAATACTGTAAGGAAGAGGCGGAACAGTCGAGACAAGAAAAGTCTAGCTGCGCTCGTTGTCCCTGAGAGCGAAAGAGCTGTGGACGCGTCGAAGGCGCGGAAAAATACTGCAAGGAAGAGGAGGAACAGTCGAGACAAGAAAATTCTAGCTGCGCTCGTTGTCCCTGAGAGCGAAAGATCTGTGGACGCGTCGAAAGCGCGGAAAATAGTGTAAGGAAGAGGAGGAACAGTCGAGACAAGAAAAGTCTAGCTGCGCTCGTTGTCCCTCAGAGCGAAAGAGCTGTGGACGCGTCGAAAGCGCGGAAAATACTGTAAGGAAGAGGAGGAACAGTCGAGACAAGAAACGTCTAGCTGCGCTCGTTGTCCCTGAGAGCGAAAGAGCTGTGGACGCGTCGAAAGCGCGGAAAATAGTGTAAGGAAGAGGAGGAACAGTCGAGACAAGAAACGTCTAGCTGCGCTCGTTGTCCCTGAGAGCGAAAGAGCTGTGGACGCGTCGAAAGCGCGGAAAATACTGTAAGGAAGAGGAGGAACAGTCGAGACAAGAAACGTCTAGCTGCGCTCGTTGTCCCTGAGAGCGAAAGAGCTGTGGACGCGTCGAAAGCGCGGAAAATACTGTAAGGAAGAGGAGGAACAGTCGAGACAAGAAACGTCTAGCTGCGCTCGTTGTCCCTGAGAGCGAAAGAGCTGTGGACGCGTCGAAAGCGCGGAAAATACTGTAAGGAAGAGGAGGAACAGTCGAGACAAGAAACGTCTAGCTGCGCTCGTTGTCCCTGAGAGCGAAAGAGCTGTGGACGCGTCGAAAGCGCGGAAAATACTGTAAGGAAGAGGAGGAACAGTCGAGACAAGAAACGTCTAGCTGCGCTCGTTGTCCCTGAGAGCGAAAGAGCTGTGGACGCGTCGAAGGCGCGGAAAATAGTGTAAGGAAGAGGAGGAACAGTCGAGACAAGAAAATTCTAGCTGCGCTCGTTGACACTGAGAGCGAAAGAGCTGTGGATGCGTCGAAAGCGCGGAAAATACTGTAAGGAAGAGGAGGAGCAGTCGAGACAAGAAAAGTCTAGCTGCGCTCGTTGTCCCTGAGAGCGAAAGAGCTGTGGACGCGTCGAAAGCGCGGAAAATACTGTAAGGAAGAGGAGGAACAGTCGAGACAAGAAAAGTCTAGCTGCGCTCGTTGTCCCTGAGAGCGAAAGAGCTGTGGACGCGTCGAAAGCGCGGAAAATACTGTAAGGAAGAGGAGGAACAGTCGAGACAAGAAAAGTCTAGCTGCGCTCGTTGTCCCTGAGAGCGAAAGAGCTGTGGACGCGTCGAAAGCGCGGAAAATACTGTAAGGAAGAGGAGGAGCAGTCGAGACAAGAAAAGTCTAGCTGCGCTCGTTGTCCCTGAGAGCGAAAGAGCTGTGGATGCGTCGAAGGCGCGGAAAATACTGTAAGGAAGAGGAGGAGCAGTCGAGACAAGAAAAGTCTAGCTGCGCTCGTTGTCCCTGAGAGCGAAAGAGCTGTGGATGCGTCGAAAGCGCGGAAAATACTGTAAGGAAGAGGAGGAGCAGTCGAGACAAGAAAAGTCTAGCTGCGCTCGTTGTCCCTGAGAGCGAAAGAGCTGTGGACGCGTCGAAAGCGCGGAAAATACTGTAAGGAAGAGGAGGAACAGTCGAGACAAGAAAAGTCTAGCTGCGCTCGTTGTCCCTGAGAGCGAAAGAGCTGTGGACGCGTCGAAAGCGCGGAAAATACTGTAAGGAAGAGGAGGAGCAGTCGAGACAAGAAAAGTCTAGCTGCGCTCGTTGTCCCTGAGAGCGAAAGAGCTGTGGATGCGTCGAAAGCGCGGAAAATACTGTAAGGAAGAGGAGGAACAGTCGAGACAAGAAAAGTCTAGCTGCGCTCGTTGTCCCTGAGAGCGAAAGAGCTGTGGACGCGTCGAAAGCGCGGAAAATACTGTAAGGAAGAGGAGGAGCAGTCGAGACAAGAAAAGTCTAGCTGCGCTCGTTGTCCCTGAGAGCGAAAGAGCTGTGGACGCGTCGAAAGCGCGGAAAATACTGTAAGGAAGAGGAGGAGCAGTCGAGACAAGAAAAGTCTAGCTGCGCTCGTTGTCCCTGAGAGCGAAAGAGCTGTGGACGCGTCGAAAGCGCGGAAAATACTGTAAGGAAGAGGAGGAGCAGTCGAGACAAGAAAAGTCTAGCTGCGCTCGTTGTCCCTGAGAGCGAAAGAGCTGTGGATGCGTCGAAAGCGCGGAAAATACTGTAAGGAAGAGGAGGAGCAGTCGAGACAAGAAAAGTCTAGCTGCGCTCGTTGTCCCTGAGAGCGAAAGAGCTGTGGACGCGTCGAAAGCGCGGAAAATACTGTAAGGAAGAGGAGGAACAGTCGAGACAAGAAAAGTCTAGCTGCGCTCGTTGTCCCTGAGAGCGAAAGAGCTGTGGACGCGTCGAAAGCGCGGAAAATACTGTAAGGAAGAGGAGGAACAGTCGAGACAAGAAAAGTCTAGCTGCGCTCGTTGTCCCTGAGAGCGAAAGAGCTGTGGACGCGTCGAAAGCGCGGAAAAATACTGCAAGGAAGAGGAGGAACAGTCGAGACAAGAAAATTCTAGCTGCGCTCGTTGTCCCTGAGAGCGAAAGAGCTGTGGACGCGTCGAAAGCGCGGAAAATAGTGTAAGGAAGAGGAGGAACAGTCGAGACAAGAAAAGTCTAGCTGCGCTCGTTGTCCCTGAGAGCGAAAGAGCTGTGGACGCGTCGAAAGCGCGGAAAATACTGTAAGGAAGAGGAGGAACAGTCGAGACAAGAAACGTCTAGCTGCGCTCGTTGGCCCTGAGAGCGAAAGAGCTGTGGACGCGTCGAAAGTGCGATAAAATACTGCAAGATGAGGAGGAACAGTCGAAACAGGAAAAGTCTAGCTTCGCTCGTTGTCCCTGAGAGCGAAAGAGCTGTGGACGCGTCGAAAGCGCGGAAAATACTGTAAGGAAGAGGAGGAACAGTCGAGACAAGAAACGTCTAGCTGCGCTCGTTGTCCCTGAGAGCGAAAGAGCTGTGGACGCGTCGAAAGCGCGGAAAATACTGTAAGGAAGAGGAGGAACAGTCGAGACAAGAAACGTCTAGCTGCGCTCGTTGTCCCTGAGAGCGAAAGAGCTGTGGACGCGTCGAAAGCGCGGAAAATAGTGTAAGGAAGAGGAGGAACAGTCGAGACAAGAAACGTCTAGCTGCGCTCGTTGTCCCTGAGAGCGAAAGAGCTGTGGACGCGTCGAAAGCGCGGAAAATACTGTAAGGAAGAGGAGGAACAGTCGAGACAAGAAACGTCTAGCTGCGCTCGTTGTCCCTGAGAGCGAAAGAGCTGTGGACGCGTCGAAAGCGCGGAAAATAGTGTAAGGAAGAGGAGGAACAGTCGAGACAAGAAAAGTCTAGCTGCGCTCGTTGTCCCTGAGAGCGAAAGAGCTGTGGACGCGTCGAAAGCGCGGAAAATACTGCAAGGATGAGGAGGAACAGTCGAGACAAGAAACGTCTAGCTGCGCTCGTTGTCCCTGAGAGCGAAAGAGCTGTGGACGCGTCGAAAGCGCGGAAAATAGTGTAAGGAAGAGGAGGAACAGTCGAGACAAGAAACGTCTAGCTGCGCTCGTTGTCCCTGAGAGCGAAAGAGCTGTGGACGCGTCGAAAGCGCGGAAAATACTGTAAGGAAGAGGAGGAACAGTCGAGACAAGAAACGTCTAGCTGCGCTCGTTGTCCCTGAGAGCGAAAGAGCTGTGGACGCGTCGAAAGCGCGGAAAATACTGTAAGGAAGAGGAGGAACAGTCGAGACAAGAAACGTCTAGCTGCGCTCGTTGTCCCTGAGAGCGAAAGAGCTGTGGACGCGTCGAAAGCGCGGAAAATACTGTAAGGAAGAGGAGGAACAGTCGAGACAAGAAATGTCTAGCTGCGCTCGTTGTCCCTGAGAGCGAAAGAGCTGTGGACGCGTCGAAAGCGCGGAAAATACTGTAAGGAAGAGGAGGAACAGTCGAGACAAGAAACGTCTAGCTGCGCTCGTTGTCCCTGAGAGCGAAAGAGCTGTGGACGCGTCGAAAGCGCGGAAAATAGTGTAAGGAAGAGGAGGAACAGTCGAGACAAGAAACGTCTAGCTGCGCTCGTTGTCCCTGAGAGCGAAAGAGCTGTGGACGCGTCGAAAGCGCGGAAAATACTGTAAGGAAGAGGAGGAACAGTCGAGACAAGAAACGTCTAGCTGCGCTCGTTGTCCCTGAGAGCGAAAGAGCTGTGGACGCGTCGAAAGCGCGGAAAATACTGTAAGGAAGAGGAGGAACAGTCGAGACAAGAAACGTCTAGCTGCGCTCGTTGTCCCTGAGAGCGAAAGAGCTGTGGACGCGTCGAAAGCGCGGAAAATACTGTAAGGAAGAGGAGGAACAGTCGAGACAAGAAACGTCTAGCTGCGCTCGTTGTCCCTGAGAGCGAAAGAGCTGTGGACGCGTCGAAAGCGCGGAAAATACTGTAAGGAAGAGGAGGAACAGTCGAGACAAGAAACGTCTAGCTGCGCTCGTTGTCCCTGAGAGCGAAAGAGCTGTGGACGCGTCGAAAGCGCGGAAAATAGTGTAAGGAAGAGGAGGAACAGTCGAGACAAGAAAATTCTAGCTGCGCTCGTTGTCCCTGAGAGCGAAAGAGCTGTGGATGCGTCGAAAGCGCGGAAAATACTGTAAGGAAGAGGAGGAGCAGTCGAGACAAGAAAAGTCTAGCTGCGCTCGTTGTCCCTGAGAGCGAAAGAGCTGTGGACGCGTCGAAAGCGCGGAAAATACTGTAAGGAAGAGGCGGAACAGTCGAGACAAGAAAAGTCTAGCTGCGCTCGTTGTCCCTGAGAGCGAAAGAGCTGTGGACGCGTCGAAGGCGCGGAAAAATACTGCAAGGAAGAGGAGGAACAGTCGAGACAAGAAACTTCTAGCTGCGCTCGTTGTCCCTGAGAGCGAAAGATCTGTGGACGCGTCGAAAGCGCGGAAAATAGTGTAAGGAAGAGGAGGAACAGTCGAGACAAGAAAAGTCTAGCTGCGCTCGTTGTCCCTCAGAGCGAAAGAGCTGTGGACGCGTCGAAAGCGCGGAAAATACTGTAAGGAAGAGGAGGAACAGTCGAGACAAGAAACGTCTAGCTGCGCTCGTTGTCCCTGAGAGCGAAAGAGCTGTGGACGCGTCGAAAGCGCGGAAAATAGTGTAAGGAAGAGGAGGAACAGTCGAGACAAGAAACGTCTAGCTGCGCTCGTTGTCCCTGAGAGCGAAAGAGCTGTGGACGCGTCGAAAGCGCGGAAAATACTGTAAGGAAGAGGAGGAACAGTCGAGACAAGAAACGTCTAGCTGCGCTCGTTGTCCCTGAGAGCGAAAGAGCTGTGGACGCGTCGAAAGCGCGGAAAATACTGTAAGGAAGAGGAGGAACAGTCGAGACAAGAAACGTCTAGCTGCGCTCGTTGTCCCTGAGAGCGAAAGAGCTGTGGACGCGTCGAAAGCGCGGAAAATACTGTAAGGAAGAGGAGGAACAGTCGAGACAAGAAACGTCTAGCTGCGCTCGTTGTCCCTGAGAGCGAAAGAGCTGTGGACGCGTCGAAAGCGCGGAAAATACTGTAAGGAAGAGGAGGAACAGTCGAGACAAGAAACGTCTAGCTGCGCTCGTTGTCCCTGAGAGCGAAAGAGCTGTGGACGCGTCGAAGGCGCGGAAAATAGTGTAAGGAAGAGGAGGAACAGTCGAGACAAGAAAATTCTAGCTGCGCTCGTTGTCCCTGAGAGCGAAAGAGCTGTGGATGCGTCGAAAGCGCGGAAAATACTGTAAGGAAGAGGAGGAACAGTCGAGACAAGAAAAGTCTAGCTGCGCTCGTTGTCCCTGAGAGCGAAAGAGCTGTGGACGCGTCGAAAGCGCGGAAAATACTGTAAGGAAGAGGAGGAACAGTCGAGACAAGAAAAGTCTAGCTGCGCTCGTTGTCCCTGAGAGCGAAAGAGCTGTGGACGCGTCGAAAGCGCGGAAAATACTGTAAGGAAGAGGAGGAACAGTCGAGACAAGAAAAGTCTAGCTGCGCTCGTTGTCCCTGAGAGCGAAAGAGCTGTGGACGCGTCGAAAGCGCGGAAAATACTGTAAGGAAGAGGAGGAGCAGTCGAGACAAGAAAAGTCTAGCTGCGCTCGTTGTCCCTGAGAGCGAAAGAGCTGTGGATGCGTCGAAGGCGCGGAAAATACTGTAAGGAAGAGGAGGAGCAGTCGAGACAAGAAAAGTCTAGCTGCGCTCGTTGTCCCTGAGAGCGAAAGAGCTGTGGATCGCGTCGAAAGCGCGGAAAATACTGTAAGGAAGAGGAGGACAGTCGAGACAAGAAAAGTCTAGCTGCGCTCGTTGTCCCTGAGAGCGAAAGAGCTGTGGATGCGTCGAAAGCGCGGAAAATACTGTAAGGAAGAGGAGGAACAGTCGAGACAAGAAAAGTCTAGCTGCGCTCGTTGTCCCTGAGAGCGAAAGAGCTGTGGACGCGTCGAAAGCGCGGAAAATACTGTAAGGAAGAGGAGGAGCAGTCGAGACAAGAAAAGTCTAGCTGCGCTCGTTGTCCCTGAGAGCGAAAGAGCTGTGGATGCGTCGAAAGCGCGGAAAATACTGTAAGGAAGAGGAGGAGCAGTCGAGACAAGAAAAGTCTAGCTGCGCTCGTTGTCCCTGAGAGCGAAAGAGCTGTGGACGCGTCGAAGGCGCGGAAAATACTGTAAGGAAGAGGAGGAGCAGTCGAGACAAGAAAAGTCTAGCTGCGCTCGTTGTCCCTGAGAGCGAAAGAGCTGTGGACGCGTCGAAAGCGCGGAAAATACTGTAAGGAAGAGGAGGAGCAGTCGAGACAAGAAAAGTCTAGCTGCGCTCGTTGTCCCTGAGAGCGAAAGAGCTGTGGATGCGTCGAAAGCGCGGAAAATACTGTAAGGAAGAGGAGGAGCAGTCGAGACAAGAAAAGTCTAGCTGCGCTCGTTGTCCCTGAGAGCGAAAGAGCTGTGGATGCGTCGAAAGCGCGGAAAATACTGTAAGGAAGAGGAGGAGCAGTCGAGACAAGAAAAGTCTAGCTGCGCTCGTTGTCCCTGAGAGCGAAAGAGCTGTGGACGCGTCGAAAGCGCGGAAAATACTGTAAGGAAGAGGAGGAGCAGTCGAGACAAGAAAAGTCTAGCTGCGCTCGTTGTCCCTGAGAGCGAAAGAGCTGTGGATGCGTCGAAAGCGCGGAAAATACTGTAAGGAAGAGGAGGAACAGTCGAGACAAGAAAAGTCTAGCTGCGCTCGTTGTCCCTGAGAGCGAAAGAGCTGTGGACGCGTCGAAGGCGCCTAAAAATACTGCAAGGAAGAGGAGGAACAGTCGAGACAAGAAAATTCTAGCTGCGCTCGTTGTCCCTGAGAGCGAAAGACCTGTGGACGCGTCGAAAGCGCGGAAAATAGTGTAAGGAAGAGGAGGAACAGTCGAGACAAGAAAAGTCTAGCTGCGCTCGTTGTCCCTGAGAGCGAAAGAGCTGTGGACGCGTCGAAAGCGCGGAAAATACTGTAAGGAAGAGGAGGAACAGTCGAGACAAGAAACGTCTAGCTGCGCTCGTTGGCCCTGAGAGCGAAAGAGCTGTGGACGCGTCGAAAGTGCGATAAAATACTGCAAGATGAGGAGGAACAGTCGAAACAGGAAAAGTCTAGCTTCGCTCGTTGTCCCTGAGAGCGAAAGAGCTGTGGACGCGTCGAAAGCGCGGAAAATTCTGTAAGGTAGAGGAGGAACAGTCGAGACAAGAAACGTCTAGCTGCGCTCGTTGTCCCTGAGAGCGAAAGAGCTGTGGACGCGTCGAAAGCGCGGAAAATACTGTAAGGAAGAGGAGGAACAGTCGAGACAAGAAACGTCTAGCTGCGCTCGTTGTCCCTGAGAGCGAAAGAGCTGTGGACGCGTCGAAAGCGCGGAAAATAGTGTAAGGAAGAGGAGGAACAGTCGAGACAAGAAAATGCTAGCTGCGCTCGTTGTCCCTGAGAGCGAAAAAGCTGTGGATGCGTCGAAAGCGCGGAAAATACTGTAAGGAAAAGGAGGAGCAGTCGAGACAAGAAAAGTCTAGCTGCGCTCGTTGTCCCTGAGAGCGAAAGAGCTGTGGACGCGTCGAAAGCGCGGAAAATACTGTAAGGAAGAGGAGGAACAGTCGAGACAAGAAACGTCTAGCTGCGCTCGTTGTCCCTGAGAGCGAAAGAGCTGTGGACGCGTCGAAAGCGCGGAAAATACTGTAAGGAAGAGGAGGAACAGTCGAGACAAGAAACGTCTAGCTGCGCTCGTTGTCCCTGAGAGCGAAAGAGCTGTGGACGCGTCGAAAGCGCGGAAAATACTGTAAGGAAGAGGAGGAACAGTCGAGACAAGAAACGTCTAGCTGCGCTCGTTGTCCCTGAGAGCGAAAGAGCTGTGGACGCGTCGAAAGCGCGGAAAATAGTGTAAGGAAGAGGAGGAACAGTCGAGACAAGAAAATTCTAGCTGCGCTCGTTGTCCCTGAGAGCGAAAGAGCTGTGGACGCGTCGAAAGCGCGGAAAATACTGTAAGGAAGAGGAGGAGCAGTCGAGACAAGAAAAGTCTAGCTGCGCTCGTTGTCCCTGAGAGCGAAAGAGCTGTGGACGCGTCGAAAGCGCGGAAAATACTGTAAGGAAGAGGAGGAACAGTCGAGACAAGAAAAGTCTAGCTGCGCTCGTTGTCCCTGAGAGCGAAAGAGCTGTGGACGCGTCGAAAGCGCGGAAAATACTGTAAGGAAGAGGAGGAACAGTCGAGACAAGAAAATTCTAGCTGCGCTCGTTGTCCCTGAGAGCGAAAGAGCTGTGGACGCGTCGAAAGCGCGGAAAATAGTGTAAGGAAGAGGAGGAACAGTCGAGACAAGAAAAGTCTAGCTGCGCTCGTTGTCCCTGAGAGCGAAAGAGCTGTGGACGCGTCGAAAGCGCGGAAAATACTGTAAGGAAGAGGAGGAACAGTCGAGACAAGAAACGTCTAGCTGCGCTCGTTGTCCCTGAGAGCGAAAGAGCTGTGGACGCGTCGAAAGCGCGGAAAATACTGCAAGGAAGAGGAGGAACAGTCGAGACAAGAAAAGTCTAGCTGCGCTCGTTGTCCCTGAGAGCGAAAGAGCTGTGGACGCGTCGAAAGCGCGGAAAATACTGTAAGGAAGAGGAGGAACAGTCGAGACAAGAAAATTCTAGCTGCGCTCGTTGTCCCTGAGAGCGAAAGAGCTGTGGACGCGTCGAAAGCGCGGAAAATACTGTAAGGAAGAGGAGGAACAGTCGAGACAAGAAAAGTCTAGCTGCGCTCGTTGTCCCTGAGAGCGAAAGAGCTGTGGACGCGTCGAAAGCGCGGAAAATACTGTAAGGAAGAGGAGGAACAGTCGAGACAAGAAAAGTCTAGCTGCGCTCGTTGTCCCTGAGAGCGAAAGAGCTGTGGACGCGTCGAAAGCGCGGAAAATACTGTAAGGAAGAGGAGGAACAGTCGAGACAAGAAAAGTCTAGCTGCGCTCGTTGTCCCTGAGAGCGAAAGAGCTGTGGACGCGTCGAAAGCGCGGAAAATACTGTAAGGAAGAGGAGGAACAGTCGAGACAAGAAACGTCTAGCTGCGCTCGTTGTCCCTGAGAGCGAAAGAGCTGTGGACGCGTCGAAAGCGCGGAAAATACTGTAAGGAAGAGGAGGAACAGTCGAGACAAGAAAATTCTAGCTGCGCTCGTTGTCCCTGAGAGCGAAAGAGCTGTGGACGCGTCGAAAGCGCGGAAAATACTGTAAGGAAGAGGAGGAACAGTCGAGACAAGAAACGTCTAGCTGCGCTCGTTGTCCCTGAGAGCGAAAGAGCTGTGGACGCGTCGAAAGCGCGGAAAATACTGCAAGGAAGAGGAGGAACAGTCGAGACAAGAAAATTCTAGCTGCGCTCGTTGTCCCTGAGAGCGAAAGAGCTGTGGACGCGTCGAAAGCGCGGAAAATACTGTAAGGAAGAGGAGGAACAGTCGAGACAAGAAAAGTCTAGCTGCGCTCGTTGTCCCTGAGAGCGAAAGAGCTGTGGACGCGTCGAAAGCGCGGAAAATACTGTAAGGAAGAGGAGGAACAGTCGAGACAAGAAAAGTCTAGCTGCGCTCGTTGTCCCTGAGAGCGAAAGAGCTGTGGACGCGTCGAAAGCGCGGAAAATACTGTAAGGAAGAGGAGGAACAGTCGAGACAAGAAACGTCTAGCTGCGCTCGTTGTCCCTGAGAGCGAAAGAGCTGTGGACGCGTCGAAAGCGCGGAAAATACTGTAAGGAAGAGGAGGAACAGTCGAGACAAGAAACGTCTAGCTGCGCTCGTTGTCCCTGAGAGCGAAAGAGCTGTGGACGCGTCGAAAGCGTGGAAAAATACTGCAAGGAAGAGGAGGAGCAGTCGAGACAAGAAAATTCTAGCTGCGCTCGTTGTCCCTGAGAGCGAAAGAGCTGTGGACGCGTCGAAAGCGCGGAAAAATACTGCAAGGAAGAGGAGGAACAGTCGAGACAAGAAAATTCTAGCTGCGCTCGTTGTCCCTGAGAGCGAAAGAGCTGTGGACGCGTCGAAAGCGCGGAAAATACTGTAAGGAAGAGGAGGAACAGTCGAGACAAGAAAAGTCTAGCTGCGCTCGTTGTCCCTGAGAGCGAAAGAGCTGTGGACGCGTCGAAAGCGCGGAAAATACTGTAAGGAAGAGGAGGAACAGTCGAGACAAGAAACGTCTAGCTGCGCTCGTTGTCCCTGAGAGCGAAAGAGCTGTGGACGCGTCGAAAGCGCGGAAAATAGTGTAAGGAAGAGGAGGAACAGTCGAGACAAGAAACGTCTAGCTGCGCTCGTTGTCCCTGAGAGCGAAAGAGCTGTGGACGCGTCGAAAGCGCGGAAAATACTGTAAGGAAGAGGAGGAACAGTCGAGACAAGAAACGTCTAGCTGCGCTCGTTGTCCCTGAGAGCGAAAGAGCTGTGGACGCGTCGAAAGCGCGGAAAATACTGTAAGGAAGAGGAGGAACAGTCGAGACAAGAAACGTCTAGCTGCGCTCGTTGTCCCTGAGAGCGAAAGAGCTGTGGACGCGTCGAAAGCGCGGAAAATACTGTAAGGAAGAGGAGGAACAGTCGAGACAAGAAACGTCTAGCTGCGCTCGTTGTCCCTGAGAGCGAAAGAGCTGTGGACGCGTCGAAAGCGCGGAAAATACTGTAAGGAAGAGGAGGAACAGTCGAGACAAGAAACGTCTAGCTGCGCTCGTTGTCCCTGAGAGCGAAAGAGCTGTGGACGCGTCGAAGGCGCCTAAAAATACTGCAAGGAAGAGGAGGAACAGTCGAGACAAGAAAATTCTAGCTGCGCTCGTTGTCCCTGAGAGCGAAAGAGCTGTGGACGCGTCGAAAGCGCGGAAAATACTGTAAGGAAGAGGAGGAGCAGTCGAGACAAGAAAAGTCTAGCTGCGCTCGTTGTCCCTGAGAGCGAAAGAGCTGTGGATGCGTCGAAAGCGCGGAAAATACTGTAAGGAAGAGGAGGAGCAGTCGAGACAAGAAAAGTCTAGCTGCGCTCGTTGTCCCTGAGAGCGAAAGAGCTGTGGACGCGTCGAAGGCGCGGAAAATACTGTAAGGAAGAGGAGGAGCAGTCGAGACAAGAAAAGTCTAGCTGCGCTCGTTGTCCCTGAGAGCGAAAGAGCTGTGGACGCGTCGAAAGCGCGGAAAATACTGTAAGGAAGAGGAGGAGCAGTCGAGACAAGAAAAGTCTAGCTGCGCTCGTTGTCCCTGAGAGCGAAAGAGCTGTGGATGCGTCGAAAGCGCGGAAAATACTGTAAGGAAGAGGAGGAGCAGTCGAGACAAGAAAAGTCTAGCTGCGCTCGTTGTCCCTGAGAGCGAAAGAGCTGTGGACGCGTCGAAAGCGCGGAAAATACTGTAAGGAAGAGGAGGAGCAGTCGAGACAAGAAAAGTCTAGCTGCGCTCGTTGTCCCTGAGAGCGAAAGAGCTGTGGACGCGTCGAAAGCGCGGAAAATACTGTAAGGAAGAGGAGGAGCAGTCGAGACAAGAAAAGTCTAGCTGCGCTCGTTGTCCCTGAGAGCGAAAGAGCTGTGGATGCGTCGAAAGCGCGGAAAATACTGTAAGGAAGAGGAGGAACAGTCGAGACAAGAAAAGTCTAGCTGCGCTCGTTGTCCCTGAGAGCGAAAGAGCTGTGGACGCGTCGAAGGCGCCTAAAAATACTGCAAGGAAGAGGAGGAACAGTCGAGACAAGAAAATTCTAGCTGCGCTCGTTGTCCCTGAGAGCGAAAGACCTGTGGACGCGTCGAAAGCGCGGAAAATAGTGTAAGGAAGAGGAGGAACAGTCGAGACAAGAAAAGTCTAGCTGCGCTCGTTGTCCCTGAGAGCGAAAGAGCTGTGGACGCGTCGAAAGCGCGGAAAATACTGTAAGGAAGAGGAGGAACAGTCGAGACAAGAAACGTCTAGCTGCGCTCGTTGGCCCTGAGAGCGAAAGAGCTGTGGACGCGTCGAAAGTGCGATAAAATACTGCAAGATGAGGAGGAACAGTCGAAACAGGAAAAGTCTAGCTTCGCTCGTTGTCCCTGAGAGCGAAAGAGCTGTGGACGCGTCGAAAGCGCGGAAAATTCTGTAAGGTAGAGGAGGAACAGTCGAGACAAGAAACGTCTAGCTGCGCTCGTTGTCCCTGAGAGCGAAAGAGCTGTGGACGCGTCGAAAGCGCGGAAAATACTGTAAGGAAGAGGAGGAACAGTCGAGACAAGAAACGTCTAGCTGCGCTCGTTGTCCCTGAGAGCGAAAGAGCTGTGGACGCGTCGAAAGCGCGGAAAATAGTGTAAGGAAGAGGAGGAACAGTCGAGACAAGAAAATGCTAGCTGCGCTCGTTGTCCCTGAGAGCGAAAGAGCTGTGGATGCGTCGAAAGCGCGGAAAATACTGTAAGGAAGAGGAGGAGCAGTCGAGACAAGAAAAGTCTAGCTGCGCTCGTTGTCCCTGAGAGCGAAAGAGCTGTGGACGCGTCGAAAGCGCGGAAAATACTGTAAGGAAGAGGAGGAACAGTCGAGACAAGAAACGTCTAGCTGCGCTCGTTGTCCCTGAGAGCGAAAGAGCTGTGGACGCGTCGAAAGCGCGGAAAATACTGTAAGGAAGAGGAGGAACAGTCGAGACAAGAAACGTCTAGCTGCGCTCGTTGTCCCTGAGAGCGAAAGAGCTGTGGACGCGTCGAAAGCGCGGAAAATACTGTAACGAAGAGGAGGAACAGTCGAGACAAGAAACGTCTAGCTGCGCTCGTTGTCCCTGAGAGCGAAAGAGCTGTGGACGCGTCGAAAGCGCGGAAAATAGTGTAAGGAAGAGGAGGAACAGTCGAGACAAGAAAATTCTAGCTGCGCTCGTTGTCCCTGAGAGCGAAAGAGCTGTGGATGCGTCGAAAGCGCGGAAAATACTGTAAGGAAGAGGAGGAGCAGTCGAGACAAGAAAAGTCTAGCTGCGCTCGTTGTCCCTGAGAGCGAAAGAGCTGTGGACGCGTCGAAAGCGCGGAAAATACTGTAAGGAAGAGGAGGAACAGTCGAGACAAGAAAATTCTAGCTGCGCTCGTTGTCCCTGAGAGCGAAAGATCTGTGGACGCGTCGAAAGCGCGGAAAATAGTGTAAGGAAGAGGAGGAACAGTCGAGACAAGAAAAGTCTAGCTGCGCTCGTTGTCCCTGAGAGCGAAAGAGCTGTGGACGCGTCGAAAGCGCGGAAAATACTGTAAGGAAGAGGAGGAACAGTCGAGACAAGAAACGTCTAGCTGCGCTCGTTGTCCCTGAGAGCGAAAGAGCTGTGGACGCGTCGAAAGTGCGATAAAATACTGCAAGATGAGGAGGAACAGTCGAAACAGGAAAAGTCTAGCTTCGCTCGTTGTCCCTGAGAGCGAAAGAGCTGTGGACGCGTCGAAAGCGCGGAAAATACTGTAAGGAAGAGGAGGAACAGTCGAGACAAGAAAATTCTAGCTGCGCTCGTTGTCCCTGAGAGCGAAAGATCTGTGGACGCGTCGAAAGCGCGGAAAATAGTGTAAGGAAGAGGAGGAACAGTCGAGACAAGAAAATTCTAGCTGCGCTCGTTGTCCCTGAGAGCGAAAGATCTGTGGACGCGTCGAAAGCGCGGAAAATAGTGTAAGGAAGAGGAGGAACAGTCGAGACAAGAAAATTCTAGCTGCGCTCGTTGTCCCTGAGAGCGAAAGAGCTGTGGATGCGTCGAAAGCGCGGAAAATACTGTAAGGAAGAGGAGGAGCAGTCGAGACAAGAAAAGTCTAGCTGCGCTCGTTGTCCCTGAGAGCGAAAGAGCTGTGGACGCGTCGAAGGCGCGGAAAAATACTGCAAGGAAGAGGAGGAACAGTCGAGACAAGAAACTTCTAGCTGCGCTCGTTCTCCCTGAGAGCGAAAGATCTGTGGACGCGTCGAAAGCGCGGAAAATAGTGTAAGGAAGAGGAGGAACAGTCGAGACAAGAAAAGTCTAGCTGCGCTCGTTGTCCCTGAGAGCGAAAGAGCTGTGGACGCGTCGAAAGCGCGGAAAATACTGTAAGGAAGAGGAGGAACAGTCGAGACAAGAAACGTCTAGCTGCGCTCGTTGTCCCTGAGAGCGAAAGAGCTGTGGACGCGTCGAAAGTGCGATAAAATACTGCAAGATGAGGAGGAACAGTCGAAACAGGAAAAGTCTAGCTTCGCTCGTTGTCCCTGAGAGCGAAAGAGCTGTGGACGCGTCGAAAGCGCGGAAAATTCTGTAAGGTAGAGGAGGAACAGTCGAGACAAGAAAATTCTAGCTGCGCTCGTTGTCCCTGAGAGCGAAAGAGCTGTGGACGCGTCGAAAGCGCGGAAAATACTGTAAGGAAGAGGAGGAACAGTCGAGACAAGAAAAGTCTAGCTGCGCTCGTTGTCCTTGAGAGCGAATGAGCTGTGGACGCGTCGAAAGCGCGGAAAAATACTGCAAGGAAGAGGAGGAACAGTCGAGACAAGAAAATTCTAGCTGCTCTCGTTGTCCCTGAGAGCGAAAGAGCTGTGGACGCGTCGAAAGCGTGGAAAAATACTGCAAGGAAGAGGAGGAGCAGTCGAGACAAGAAAATTCTAGCTGCGCTCGTTGTCCCTGAGAGCGAAAGAGCTGTGGACGCGTCGAAAGCGTGGAAAAATACTGCAAGGAAGAGGAGGAGCAGTCGAGACAAGAAAATTCTAGCTGCTCTCGTTGTCCCTGAGAGCGAAAGAGCTGTGGACGCGTCGAAAGCGTGGAAAAATACTGCAAGGAAGAGGAGGAGCAGTCGAGACAAGAAAATTCTAGCTGCTCTCGTTGTCCCTGAGAGCGAAAGAGCTGTGGACGCGTCGAAAGCGCGGAAAAATACTGCAAGGAAGAGGAGGAACAGTCGAGACAAGAAAATTCTAGCTGCTCTCGTTGTCCCTGAGAGCGAAAGAGCTGTGGACGCGTCGAAAGCGTGGAAAAATACTGCAAGGAAGAGGAGGAGCAGTCGAGACAAGAAAATTCTAGCTGCGCTCGTTGTCCCTGAGAGCGAAAGAGCTGTGGACGCGTCGAAAGCGCGGAAAAATACTGCAAAGAAGAGGAGGAAGAGTCGAGACAAGAAAATTCTAGCTGCGCTCGTTGTCCCTGAGAGCGAAAGAGCTGTGGACGCGTCGAAAGCGTGGAAAAATACTGCAAGGAAGAGGAGGAGCCGTCGAGACAAGAAAATTCTAGCTGCTCTCGTTGTCCCTGAGAGCGAAAGAGCTGTGGACGCGTCGAAAGCGCGGAAAAATACTGCAAGGAAGAGGAGGAACAGTCGTGACAAGAAAATTCTAGCTGCTCTCGTTGTCCCTGAGAGCGAAAGAGCTGTGGACGCGTCGAAAGCGCGGAAAAATACTGCAAGGAAGAGGAGGAACAGTCGAGAGAAGAAAATTCTAGCTGCTCTCGTTGTCCCTGAGAGCGAAAGAGCTGTGGACGCGTCGAAAGCGTGGAAAAATACTGCAAGGAAGAGGAGGAGCAGTCGAGACAAGAAAATTCTAGCTGCGCTCGTTGTCCCTGAGAGCGAAAGAGCTGTGGACGCGTCGAAAGCATGGAAACATACTGCAAGGAAGAGGAGGAGCAGTCGAGACAAGAAAATTCTAGCTGCTCTCGTTGTCCCTGAGAGCGAAAGAGCTGTGGACGCGTCGAAAGCGTGGAAAAATACTGCAAGGAAGAGGAGGAGCAGTCGAGACAAGAAAATTCTAGCTGCGCTCGTTGTCCCTGAGAGCGAAAGAGCTGTGGACGCGTCGAAAGCGTGGAAAAATACTGCAAGGAAGAGGAGGAGCAGTCGAGACAAGAAAATTCTAGCTGCGCTCGTTGTCCCTGAGAGCGAAAGAGCTGTGGACGCGTCGAAAGCGTGGAAAAATACTGCAAGGAAGAGGAGGAGCAGTCGAGACAAGAAAATTCTAGCTGCTCTCGTTGTCCCTGAGAGCGAAAGAGCTGTGGACGCGTC
>JARKHS020017440.1:0-103047 GCA_030143305.2 Amblyomma americanum
CATGACTTGTTACTTCGTTACTGCACCTTTTCTGTTATACTCTAAGCACCTCCGCAATGGCTCATTGGCATGTGGTGCTCGGCTACTGATTCGAAAGACACGGCCTCAATCCCGGCAGTAGCGGTCGAATTTTGATGGCGGTGAAAGGTTAGAAGCCCGTGTACTGTGCAATGTTAGTGCATGTTAAAGAACCCCAGGTGGTGGAAAATATCGGAGCCCTTCACTACGGCTTTCCTTATAGCCTGAGTAGCTTTGGGACGTTAAACCGGCAGAAACCCTTGGATGCCCTAAGCAAAAGCGAGCTGACCCGTGTGGGTAATAGGAGTACCTGCAAAAATGGAAGAAACTTCGGATACACCTTCTGAAATTTACTCAAAACTTCGCTGAAAATAAAAGGGCTCTGAAAGGGGCATTCAATAACGTTGCAGTGCGCCTAGGATGTTAAGGAACTCTTCTTCTCAAATATCCTCCAGCAAGAATTTTTGAAGTGAAAAGCTTCACTACACTAGGTAGAGGCCGCTGTACGGTCGCTTTTTTCCGCATGCGAAGAGAATGCGGTGTTCTGAATTCTGGGTTATCAAGTACTTCATGATTTCCTCCTGCGTCTCATCCACGTATTGGTGGTGAATCATACATCGGGCGTATGCGCCTGGTAGGACAAATAGGTGGCAACTGGGCCGGTTGTCGGACCCGCGATGATTTCCTGGAACTTCGTATAAGTGGTGGCGTGATCCCGGTTCGAGGTGCTAAAGGTGAGAGCGTTGTGAACGAAATTCACCCGAAGGCGGTTCTCTGCGGTGTCGGAGTAGGTCAAATAATGGCTTGAGGTGATTGCTCTGTGAAGAGCATTCTCTCCCCAGGCACGCAGATTGAGGCCCCCGCGAGGGCGAATGATGCCTTTAAAGTCTTCAAGAGGGAGACGTGGCAGTGACGGAGCGCGGCGAGGCAGCTTACGTGACGAGGAGGGAGATGTCTGCCGGACGTGGTATGCTGTGCGGACGCGGAAGGCGATGCCATCAGCGGTGGCTTGGGAGAACGTTTCTAAGATGATGAATTGGCGGAGCCGCGTTCGTAGCTGTGGGCTACGTAGGTCCATTCCGTGGGTATATACTCTTTAGGGTCTAGATGCTCCGCCTCCACGGTGAGGACGTCCATGCTTGGCGCAGCACTGCGCCCGGCTGCGAAGCCGAGCTTATCGCCCGCGGCGGAGTCTACGCCCACCGTTTAGGCAAGACCCAATCTACTGCCATCACTTTCGCATGGACAAAGGTCCCCCGCCAATTCTCCTACGCCGACAGTGGTGTGCGCTGGTACATCTTCAAGAACAAGGTGGAAACCTGCTTTAACTGTCGCAAAACGGGACACCGAGAGGACGTTTTCCCCTCGCCCAAGCTCTCCAAGTGTCCTCACAGCGGAGCCTTTGACCCTAACCAGGCCCATGAATGCTCCCCCACTTGTGTAGTTCGTTCTGGTCTTCACCACACTGGTTCCTACAAGTGTAAACGCCGCTACAAAGTGCCTCCTGTCGTACCGCAACGCCAACTGCACGCTGCGAACTCAGACAGTGCCTCCACCTCCCATCGTTCTCGATCGCGGACCCACGCCAAGAGGCTGAGAACACCTCGACCAAAATACATTCTGACCGCTCATTCGCCTCTTACCGGCGCTGCAGCCGGAGTCGCTCCCGGTCCTTCCCACCGCTGGACTCCAGGTTGGCTCCTCACCGATTGTATGTAAAAAACCACGAGAGCTGGGCAGTCGCGCCTTCTCCCTCTCAGAAGTCTCAGTCTCGCGATTCAGAGCTGCAAGCCTTGCGAGACGAGATCACAGCCCTTAAAGTTAGCAACTATAGACTACATCAGGAAAACGCTTCTTTAAGGCGTCCACCTTTTCTACCCAATCCGCCATCACAAACAAATCTTACTCTACCCCTTCAACGTGTTTCCACCAGCTCACCTGAGGCGCCCAAATCTACTCCTCCGCCTCCCAAACATACTACCTCGAGTCTTCGCTCTAAGCGGAAAGCAACCTCCCGCTCAGAACGATAAGTTAATTTTGCCGACCTCGAGAAATTTGTGGCTCGCTTAGAAGACAAATTAGAGGCAAAAATTGATGCTAAGCTCGAAGCTAAATTTTCCGAGTTCTCCCGACAAATACAACAGCAAATGCACCAGTTCCAACAACAAATGCAGCAGCAAAACCAACAACATAACACCCTCATGCAACAATTACAAACACACTTTACAGGTCTTGAAGTTAGGGTAGACGCACTGGCCGTCCTCCCCACGAGACGGGTTAAATCATACGATCGCTTGCCTACAGCTCCAGCCCCCAAATCTATCTTAGCCTCAACCACACCTCACCATGGTGCCCCGCGACCTACGTAACGTGTGGCAATGGAACTGCAAGAGGTTTTACCGCAAGCGAGGCAACCTGCAGCAGTACGTCCAAAATTCAGAGATCCCCCTGATATCATCGCCCTCCAGGAAACTCATAGCCCAATGAAATTACCTGGCTATAAACCATGCTCCCCCCTAGATGTCACCGCTCCCGACATGGCTATTTTTATTCAACGCAACTTGCCGGCCGTCCAACACTCCTTAGACGAGGTTGGCGTAGAAAGCGTCTTGCTCGAACTCGTCCCTCGTAAAAGGGGTGACCAAAGCCTTTTCCTTCTTAACCTTTATGGCTCCCCAAAAGACAGAAGACGCGACTTCGCCCCTCTTCTTTGCCGTGTCAACAAGCTCTCCCACCGTTCAGGTCTCCTCATTGTAGGAGATATCAATTACCGACACCCCGCTTGGGGGTACCGCGCCGCCAACCGAAAGGGTAACAATCTGTGGCCACGGGCACAGGAACTTGGCTTCGCCCTTGTTACTGACCCTCAAACTACCATCTGCGTAGGAAACAGCGTATCTGTTAACACTTCACCTGATCTAACATTCTGCAAAAACGTGCGGATCGATCGGTAGCTTAACGCTGGGGTTACCATTGGCAATGACTACTAGAGGCTCGCGACCACCCTCTGTACATCTCAGTACCCTCAAAAAGGTCGTCCGAGCCTAATCACAGATTGGGACAAGTTTCGTTCCCAACGTGCTCAGAACGCCCCTACCCGGATTAATAACCTGGACGAGTAGATCTCCAATCTCCAGGAAGATGTCTCTACTACTACACAGGAATCACCTGCCACGGCTGATCAATCCAGTATAGACAGCCGTCTCCTCCACCTACGGCAGGCCCGCGAAAGCATACGGTACCGCTGGAAAACACAACGCCACAATAGAACGCTTCGGCGTCGAAGAGCTGACATCGACAGATTGAGGCGCACACTCTCTCATTGGTTACCCAGCAATAGGGTCAAGTTTGCGACAACAGGCGTGGCCAGCTCGGCCTGAACCGCACCTGGCACCTTCTCTGATACCTTTAAGACCCGAACGGTTGCAAAACAACGAGACAGCATTTCCCGCATAGTTTATCAACACCCTGGCTCAGACCAAGATCTTCTCGATAAACTTCGTGTCCGGTATCTCAATACTACTTCCCCGGACCCTCTCCCCCTACATGGGTGGTGCCAACCCTGCACTCGATGCGGAAATTTTGGAGGCTGAGGTAAGATTCGCTCTCACTCAGCTCCGCCCTATCTCTGCCCCGAGACCGGACGGCATTTGCAACAAAACTCTCCGTAAATTAGATGACCCGTCCACTGAGGCTCTCACTGCCTTCATGAATGATTGCTGGAGAGACGGTAAAATCCCTGCAGCATAGAAACATGCGCGCGTGACATTCATACCGAAGCCAGGAAAACGACTAGCTCTCGAAAACCTCCGCCCATCTCCCTCACCTCCTGTGCTGAGAAACTGATGAATCACGTCATTCTCAAGCGTCTTAATCATTATGTTGACGATAATGATCTCCTCCCTCGCAACATGATTGGCTGCCGCTCAAATCGCTCTACGCAAGGCATTATGCTCCAGCTCTCTCGAGAGATACTGTGCCCCTCTACGAGAGCGGCCACAAAGGCTATTCTAGGGCTTGAATTAACTAAATCATTTGACAATGTCTCGCACGGAGCTATTCACGCTAACCTCTCTCTACTAAATCCTGGTCACCGTACCTACGAGTATATACGCACCTTCCTCTCTGGTCGTACAGCTGAAATTTGATTTGGCTCCCTCGTTTTTGACCCTACACCTTCGGTAGCAATGGCATCCCCCAAGGATCTGTTCTCTCCCCTTTCTTTTCAATGTCGCCTTGCTCACGCTACCTTCAAAAATAGACGCTATACCCGGTTTTCCCATATCTTATACGCAGACGACAACACCCCGTGGGTTTCAAAAGGCAACGATGCCGAGGTTGAATCCGCACTTCAACAAGCGGTGGATGTCACTGAGTGCCACGTAGACGGAGCCGACCTCTCGTGCTCACCTCAGAAGTCCGAGCTGCTGCTCATCCGCGGTCAACCCGGCCGTGGACCAGCTGCATTACTGCTAGTGGCCAACCCATACGCAAAGTACTTATCATTAGGGTATTGGGTCTTCTCATCCAGAGAAATCCTAAAACCATCGTCAGTCTGGCTAAACTCACCGTCTCTGTCTCGCAGACAATTCGTCCCATTCGTCGCATTGCTAATAAACATAGAGGCATGCGAGAGGCTGACCTCCAACGCCTTGTTCAGGCGTCCGTTATCAGTCGCCCGTTGACTGCATTATTAGACAGGCATACAAGGTGGCTCTCCGTCCCCCCACCAAAACCCCCCGTATAAACTACTGGAATCAGGGGTCTGCAACACTGTGACGGAGTTGTCGGAAGCTCATCTCACCGCTCAGTACGAGCATCTTATCCACACCTCCAGGGGACGTCACATACTCTACAAGCGTGGAATAAGCTCCGAAAGGACCGTCGCCGACAAGGCCCGGCTTCCGTGTCGTGCTCTCGTGTCTTCCGGCTTGCGCTAGTGTCTCGTGGTGTCCTTATGTTGTGTTGACCCCTTGTCTTGATTGTAGCGCTCCCAGTCTCAGTCAGTCCCATATCCACAGCAACCTTTTCGTTACTCCTCTTCCAAACAAACATGCACCCAGAGTATCATGTCGCTCGCCGCAAGGACAGGACTAAGTCTCTGCATAAAAAGTATTTAACAGATCAGACAGCGTTCCATGTCGACGCCACCGAATGCTCTGATCGCGATGCTTTTTTTCCCGCTGTTGTAAACTACTTTGGTCGGCCGTTGGTTGCGGGCTCCGTCAGATCGTCTGAAGAGGCGAAAAAGAGGCCATAGCCTTGGCGATGGTCTCCACCTCAGCAGAAACGATCTTCAATGACTCTGAATCTGCTATTTGTAATTTCGCCAAAGTCCCGGTCTCCTCCTTCACCTTATCTCTCCTCCACTCCACAAAGGACCGACTACGCCCGATCCAATTTTTCTGGGTCCCTGCGCCCTCATCCCATCCAGTTAACGAGGCGGCCCACAATTATGCCCCAGGATTCGTCGACCGGGATGTGGTGTCGCCCGTCCTGCGGACAGTGAGAGATCATATGGTTACATTTCATGAAATAATCATGTACTACCGCTTAGGTAGACTTCTATATCACCCCGCACATATTTCTCTAACCAAACCTCAGAAGGTTGCCTGGAGGCAACTCCAAACGAACACCTTCCCAACCTCGCGATATATGCCCGCATATACCCTGGGGTCTACTCTCCGTCTTGTCAACTATGTGACCAACATGCCACTCTATCCCACACACTCTGAGCATGCCATCAGGACGGCCCTCCGCGAAGTTTGCAGCTCTCGAATCCAGACCAGTGGGAGGCCGCATTGCTCAGTTCCGACTCGTACAAACAGATCCGGGTTGTGACAAGAACCTTAGAAATCGGTGAACGCCACGGACTCATAACCACTCGATGGGGCTGTAACCCTTCACGAACTGCTACCTTCGTCGATGAAAATGAAGTTTATCCTCCTCCTCCGCATGCGCACGCGTCGTTGCGACAGTGCGCAAGGTCCGCGCAAGGGCCGAACAATGGGGCGCATGAACGCTTACGCCTGTGCGCACAAAGTTGGTCAACTTCAACTCTTTGACACACGAGCGGATGGTCGCATCACGCTATTGGCTGCTGTCCCGGGACGTAGCAGCGCAACGTTGCCAGGCCGCGCGTCCTCTCAAGGTTGCCGCCCGCAAAGCGGAGTGAGGAACCAGGCCTAGTAGGTGTTAGCTGCGCCGAGAAACATATAATATTGGCCGCATGTAATTATTACGAGTGTTGACAGCGACTTCGAGCTTCACCGTGTGCAACAGCGGCAAGCGGCAGTTTCCCCCAAGTTGTTTTGTCGCCGTCTACACCGAGTTGACCGAGTGGCCGTCAAACCTACGCTGTCTACACAAGACGTAACAGTGTCGGTGTCGCGAAGTGTTTATTGGAAACTGTTTGTGATAGTTACAAGTGTTCTTTATTCGCGGGAGGATTTTCACGAACAGCAGCTCCCCAGGGTGAAATTCCTGAGCATACAGCAAGCTTCACAGAGCCGGAACAAGTGTCAGTGTAGCGAAAGCGATTGCAGTCGGAACGAGTGCTTTTGCTTCAGTCAGTGATATCGGCTGCAAGTATAATTACGTTTGAAAAGCTTAATACACACGCCTTGTTTTCCAAATGCTGAAATGAATTTAGAGCTGTGCAGCAGATCCTGGTTCGGGTGCAGCGTGGCGTGTGCACTGACTTTGAGAACTGCCGTAGGTGCGACAAGACGAAATGAACTTCGTGCTGTGCAGCGAGTCGCATTCGTTGCAGTGGTTGCAGTGATCGCGAGCGCAAATCGTGCTGCGGCGTAGCCATCACTGATATCGATCGTGGTTAGACAACCGCCGTGAGTGCGACGAGACCATTCTGAAACTTGTGTTTTGCGTATGCGAAACGACCTCGGCTGCACGGCCGTTGAGCTGTTTTCTGCCGTGACTGCAGAACCGTCGCCAGCATTATGCGTCATTGCGCTCCATAAAGTGCAATTTACCGCTATGAGTGGCCGGATTACGATGCTATGCCGGCGGAACTGTGAAATCTGTGTGAAAACATTGGTGTGCATGGCAGCTCACACACCTGGAGCGTCTTTTCTTTCTGCTGGCTGAGCGGGCCCCTATCTGCAATAAATATTTGTGTGACAAATTGAATGAATCTAACTTCCATTGTATGTGATCATGGTCAGATTCAAAGCAGTAGTGCTAAGCTTTGGTTGTAACTTATTGACCGGTGTTTCACAATGCAATTGTCTCTAACATGGCCCGCTAGTGCAGCTCTTTTTCATGAGCATTTCATTTTATCTGATGATAAAAAGAAAAAGACCACAGCAGATACTTATGCTTCTCAAAGCAGGCAACCCATATACAATTGTGCCTTATCAATATGGAACATTTGATTCTGGATAAGAAGTGTTCATACAGAGTTTTCCATAATAGCGAATCGTGATTAGAAATGAAAAGCATATGCAGTAAACTGCTGTGATTACAATTTATTTCTTGCCTATCAGCGTGGAATGAAGTTGGAGTTTAGAAAAATGCTCGCAATATTAACTGCTTTATTGTGGTTTTCATGGCTATTGTTAAAATGCAGCGATCTCGAAGTACACCGTGAGCCATGACAATCGGAATAGAAACTGTATCCTTTGAATCAGCACCTGATGCCGTATTTATTGTTGCTTTCACAACACTGCTGTCGCCGAGGTGCTCAACAACTTGGCTTTATTGGTACTGAACAGTTGTTAACTAGCGCTTCCTAAGTAAGCTGTACCAACTTTTGTAAGACATTCTCGAAGCCTTTAGAAGCACATGCACACATGCATATGCTGCGTTCATTTATCTGTGACTGTCTGCAATGAACATTATTTGCCTGCTTGATGAAGGCGATGGTGGGCCTATGAGAATGTATTCGTAAGAAATATAGAATTCTTCCTAGATTTCCATCGCCTTCTTTGCATTTGGTGCCCTTTTAGATTTGTTTTCTTAAACGTAGATGCCTGTTTGCAACTTCTACAATGCTCAGCTATAGGCTTCTGTCCACACACATCTGTTCACATTTGTCATATGGTCGTGATAGGGCCGTATTTTTGCATATTGCCAAAACCACGTTAACAACGCTTATTTTGATTTTTCAAAATGTGCTATGCGCTTTTGCACTGTGGTTGGCTTTTCAATGCTGATGTTGTACCGTTTGTGAAAGTCCTACAGTGCCGGTGCAGCCACCTGTCGAGGCTGATATCACATTTAATTTAAACCCATTTCCATACTGCTGGATTGTTTTGCAGATTCCCTGTTTTGCATCTGTGCCAAGTTCTCCTCGTGTCCGACATATTTTCACTCGAGTAGTTTTTTTTTTCTTTTTGCCGTGTGCTCTGTTTAAAAAACACATTAAATTACTGTTACAAGAACACAGCTGTGAGATTATAACAAAAAGGTTATACAGTCAGCGAGCTTCTTAATTAATTAATTTGTGCAGTGAACAAAGTGCGGCAGGAAATGAGTCGCCGAGCCTTTCAGTGCCAATGATTTTGTCACCTGAAAGAGATTGCTTTGTCAGTCAGAAATTGCAAGCGTAAAGACTCGGCGTGACTGGCAGTTCAAGGTTTAACGGAAACTTCACCCTATGCTGCAAGTGGTATTAGGGCATTTCCAGGGAGCAACAGCCATATGGTTTGGTTTGTATTTGCCGCCAAACACTTTTAACAGTTCTTGGGCTGTGTAATAGTATATGGTTACCACTGTCCAGACGTTCGCATTGCAGTATATATTACACGACAAACATATGCGGGTTCCAGTGGGCTTTGTGCCGTTAAACCTTGTCAGTTTTCCAAACAGCAAGTTTCCATGTTAAGAAATGCATGCTTTGATAAAGTTACAAGCCTAGCAAAACTCTCCATAACTTAACCAATCATGTTACAGGGCGGATATTAACGAGGCATCGCTGTATACAGCAGAATGCGGTAAATTTTGTAGTTCTGATAGTGCCACAAGCACCAAATCTTTGCACCATTTTTATGACTAACATATGTTCCTAATTGTGAAAAACACTATCTACACTCACAATGCTAAATTGTTGGGGCGCATTAAATTGTTGCTTCCCAATCGGTACGATTTTTGAAAAGCATATCTGTGATAGCCAACTTTTGTTCTTGGCGACATACACTTTCACCTTAGTCTCTTTGAGAAAGCATGCGCTAAAATCCTTTATAGAATAATCCCTTGCATCATACTTTTCTGAGTGAGGTTTAAGTTATCCTTGCCAGCTAGCAGCAGTTGGCCCATGGTAACAATTGCTCATCCTGCATTTCTCTTTTGGAATCTCGAACAAACCCAAAGGAATCATACTTGGCCCTTTTCTTTTTCTTACATTCATCACAGACCTTCATTTCGCTGTTTGATTTAACTAGTATTCATTGATTGCTATATGGTCTGCCATCCCTCTATCAATATCAACATTTCTACCCTCTAGAACAACCGGCTGCGTGCATGAGAACGGCCTGTTTTCCAACGTTAACAGAACTGGATTAATACTTTTTGCTGTCAGCCATACCCGTCCCAATTACGAGCTGATATATTTCAGTGTTTCCTTCGTGCTTGTATCCTACTTTGTTTCAAGCGAAGCAACATAGAGAATTCCATTATGTGATGTGGTTAAAATGTTACGTGCGTATGTTTACACATGTGACTTTTATGTGCGTAATTTGATCCTTACCCTCATCTGAAAAGAGCCAGCCAGGTATGTGATGGGGCCAGCATTTACAGTATTTTTAAAAGTGTGCCTCCGTTTCCTATGATAAAACTAAATTTCACATAGTTCTATCGTCATTAATGGAATTAGATTACAGCTGCTCTGATTTTGTGCATGAATGTCATTTTTTTAACATTGACGGCAGTGAAACTCATGGAAAGGCAGGAACCTGTGCTCAATAATAATTTATTTATAGAGTTGCTGTTTTCTTACGTTAGTAACACGAGTTTTCAAATAATGTCCTTAGGAGGATAATCATTTTGGTGTATTGTTTAGAAAAAGGAGGCCACTAAACAGTGCATTTGTTTGCCTAATACATGCAGCACTTCTAGGATTGTTTAAATTCACATACACCCCCTGTATGAATCCGAAAAGTAGGTATAGCCTAGGCAAAGATCTTCAAGCAGTTAGGCTAGCAACTAAGTCATTTTAATATAAGGCATGCCTAAAAGGATCTTTGGCAGTTTTAAAACCAAACTAGCAATGAAATAAGCTTTACTTTGCAGATGTTGATAATAACAACAGCTAGCACATTCCAAGATTTTATAAATGGCAAGTGGTGCAGATAATGCTCAGTTTTGTCTGCTGTTTCGGAAACCAGAATCACTATTACAAACCTTCATTTTTTTCTGGTCAGAAAAAAATTCTTAATATATTTCTGTAAAGCTATATGAGAGGATATAAGCATATATACTATACACACACTTAAATGCTTACTTTTTATTTCCTTGTATTTTGCAACAACACAACTTACACCTTGTAAATATATTTCTACAAATCATGCTTCAGATAACCACTGTGCATGTTCAGTGCATTCCGTGCTCCTGAATATATGAAGTATTCTTTCCCAAGCTCAACCAAGAGCCGTCCAGATGTAAGCCAGTTTACCGACTTTCACATCATGCTATGTTTACATTGAAGGCAAAAGGCAGGTATTGCCTTTTAATAAGTACTAAGACACCACTTTGATTTCATTCAAATGAGAACTTTCAGAATTTTTAGGAGTTGTACAGGCAACATGCCAGCTTGTTTCTGCGTGTGTCACAATTGACCATCTCTGAGCCCGACTCTCCAGCTTTGTTTGCACTCTTACATTCCGGCTTGTGCAATTCTCATTGCAATGTGAGCTAAGGAATGACTGCTAAAATAAAACTGGTCGTCCGCTGTCACTGTGCAAAAAAAAAGTGACGCATTTCAGCGCCATGATAGATGGCTTGGCTCTTTTATTTTCCACCACGCTGCGCTATTTCTATTCTGGCTTTTCTGACAGACCGAATAACATTACAAAGAAAATCAGTACTGTTGCACGGTCAATCTTCTGTGAAATGCAAAACTGTTGCAGTTGCAACTGATTGTACATATTAAAAATTGCTGGGAATGTAATAATTTTTTCGTGCATTTGGGTTCGTATTCGACAATAGTGTGCTAAAATATGAAATTCCATTACATGCATGATTCGGACACACACTTATAATATTGATGAATAGATAAGTGCCTTTTGCAATAACAGTAAAGTGGGCAGACCGCATGGAGGCCTCCTTACTTGACAGTGACAACCAACGTTCATAGATGACAACTAAAGTGTGCATGGATCAATGAATAATCCACAAAATAAAGGCAAGTATAATACATGTAAAATGACTGCGGCGTGCTTTTTTGAATAACTGATGATTTCACCTGTGCCGAGCTATGTAAATGTCCCTGTTATAATTACAGATGAACGAATATTTACTGCTAACCTATAGCTTTTTATAGTCACGTATTCCTAGGTCCGAGAATTCGCGATACAAATCGCGTCGTCGTTTTGAAATCGTTACTGCATGCCAGGGTATATTGTAACTTTCAATGTGGCCACTTTTCAAATATTAGGAGGCAAGAATCTTAGATCGTGGTTAGAACGGTTGCATATATGGGTGGTCTTCTGCGGAGTCTAGCCGACTAGAGGTCGAACGAGTTGTGTCACGATCGCAGTGTGATGATGCCATTCTTCACTTTCTGAAATAGAAATAGAGCAAACGTTATTCGTTTCCCGCGACGCTGCTTTAGAACCTTGCTTGCAGTGTTGCAAAGTGTGTTGCGAGTTCGTTCGCGGACGTCAGAATCGGTCGCGCCGAGACCCATTGCTATACAGCCGATCTCGGGTTTACCTGCTACGAAAAATCTCGCAGGTAAACATGTATCAGGTGAGCTATCTTCATTTTTTGCTACGGTACATGCCTGTGCTGCCGCACGGGCGGCACTGCCGAGCGCGCCAGTCAGAACAGCGGAGTCGTCCGCTCGGTAGCATGCAGCAAAATTGATCGTACGTCACCTCAACCGCAACGCGCCTTCACGCGCCGGTGCTCATGGTCGCAAGAACGCGTGCGCATGCGAAAAAAAAAAACGATCGTACAGCAGTCTTGAAGCAGTCGTCGAGTAGGCCGGAGAATGTCCTTGAACGACCTTCAGCCCAACCACGTTAGCAGTGTGTGACCATATGTGGTAGTTATGGTGTCGAGCCTCTGACCATGACCCATGATCTTTAGTTCAGCTTTGACCTATGACCTTTGACATTAGGTGACCTTCAGACCTTAAGAACCTCCAATTGGATGATGTGAAGCCACTGGATGACATCCGAGGGGGGTGTCGTAGGACCATGTGATACCACGTCATAGCCACGTGGTCGCATGGGCATATATAAAACGGCGGTCGCGAGCGTGTAGCGCTGCTGCCCTGGGCGACCCTCCGACGCTCAGCAAGCCTGCGGTCGGCTGTTTTTGAGGGCCATCTACAACTTCTGAATTGGCACTTTGTTCCTGAAGACAATAATGAAAAACTGAGCTAATCAGTCTTTACTAATCAATTATCTTTGAACAGCAAGAAAGACGGCAGAGAAGGCCACGTTACTGTGGAAGCTCTCAGTGGGTATCACTGAACTAGGGGGTCTGCGTCTTTTTAACAGACTGGTTACCGATAGAGGGGACACTCGGTATACTTGTACGCATTTACACAATAAACAGCAAAGTGACGGCTTCACTCCCTGTAGGGCGACTTAAAGAATGGCAGAAAAGAATTATGAGCATGTGCCCACGGACAGCAACGAGCTTTGGCATACCTAAAGAGCGCGGGGAAGAAATACGAAGCAAGCCTAGAGGTCGTAATTATTTTAATGATGACCACGCCGATGTGACCACGTTGAACTCCGTGAAATTCCAGGAGCAGCTGCATATTATAAACTGAGAGGAGTTTGCTTTCGTGGTGATGTTAAAGGGTCCTCGAAAAAGGTGTTTGAGGTTGGCTATAATACGCTTGCATGATGCAGAGTATAGGCCACCGAGCGTTCATGCCACGTACTGGACCTCCAAAGTGAGCCGCTAATTCGCAAAATCGATATATTTCAAAAAAGTAAATCGTGCTTCTCCGCCTCGGGGCGACCACTGGTCCTCCAGCCGAAACGTCGTGAATTAAATCCTGTTATGTTTCTTCAATGTTTGGTGATTTTATATATATATATATATATATTAAAAATTACCCTTCTACGCCTCGTTGCGACCAGTGGTGCCGGGGTTTCGCGCGAATCCGCGCGCAACGGGTCATGGAGCTCGTTACGTCTGGAGCGGATGGCTATCAATAGTGTGCCGTGCCAACTCTTTCTGACATCACGCAGCTACCATGACCGTGGCCAGAAGCTCTGCCGGGGGGAGGGGGAGGGGGACTTGGACTGAGGGACTGAGTGGGTGGGGCCGGCTGAGGAGTGCCTACATTTCAGTGTGCAAAAGCGACGAGATGGGACAGAAAGGCACGAAAATGCGGAAATTCAAACTTCAAACTTCAGATAACTTACCGTGGACAAAACACATTAAAAAATTGACAGCGGCTCAACTTCGCTAACCCTGGAATTCAACGAAAAGCAAGCACGCTTTCTGAGCGTCTGATGCTCGTCCAAGGCAGCTGCGCTACACGCTTGCGACAGCCGTTCTATATTCTGGCCACACACCACGACCACGTGGCAATGACATGGTAGCACATTGTCCTACGACACCCCCATCGGATGTCATCCCGTGGCTTCACAACATCCAATCGGATGTCCTTAAGGTCTGAAGGTCACCCAATGTCAAAGGTTATAGGTCAAAGCTCAACTAAAGATCATGGGTCATGGTCAGAGTTCAAAGGTTCGACACCATAACTGTACCACATATGGTCGCACACGGCTATTGTGGGTTGAGGGTCGTTCAAGGACATTCTCCGGCCTACGCGACGACTGCTTCAAGACTGCTGTACGATCGTTTTTTTTTCGCATGCGCACGCGTCCTTGCGACCATGAGCACAAGTGCGCGAAGGAGCGTTGCAGATGAGTGACGTACGATCAAGTTTGCTGCATGCAACCGAGCGGACGACTCCGCTGTTCTGATTGGCGGGCTCGGCAATGCCGCCCGTGCGGCAGCACGGACATGTGCCATGGCAAAACACGAAGATAGCTCACCCGATACACGTTTAGCTGCAAGATGTTTCGTAGCAGGTAAAACCGGGATCGGCTGTATAGCCATGGGTCTCGGCGTAAACCACTTGTTACCAAATTAGTCATGTTCTGTAGTGTTGTATCACGTGTTATTAGTGTAAAAAAGTTCAGATAAGCATGATGAAAGCGTATTAGGGTATGCACCAGGGATCTAAATGCACTTTTTTCTCGAGCACTGTCCATGATGTGGTTTTGGGTGTGCACTGCGAGAGAGATATGCGCGAGCAGGTTGTCATGGGGTAACTTTTTTTACCCTTATACAGGAAGCTCTATAAATGGTACCTTGGTGCAAAAATTATAGCCAGCTGCTTTTTAATTGGTTTAGAACTTTTGAATTGACAATTTGCTCCTGAGTATAATATATGTAAAGTTAGATATTACTGTTTTATGAGTAATTAAATTTGGAAACAGAAAAAAGCAAATGTCACCAGGCCACGTAATTAACAAAAACCTTCAGCTGGTTTCACTGAAGATAGGACACTTCCGTTTTTAAAAAAACTTAACTACATTGACCTGGGACACACGGTATGCTGATAAAATGCCTCATTTTCAGTGTTAACGGTCCGATTTCCTTTCGCTATTCAAATAAACCACTTGTTGCTAATTATTCATGTTCTAGAGTTTTTTATCACGTTTTCTTGCTGTAAAATAGTTCAGATAACTATCCGGTTAAAATTGCCCTTGATACCGCTTTTTTGTGCTTTTGGAGCTATCCACTTACGGCTATATGTCTCATGTTTATTTTTCTTTAAAGTTTTTACAGAATGGTTCACAAGTTGACATGGTCAAAAGAACTTTTAAAATGAGTGTGAACATTTCCTGTATGAGCAGCACTACCGTTAGCAAAGACAACGATACACACACACTAAGGCAGTTGGTGCGCTTCTATAATTGGAATACAACATCATGGTAAGAACATTACGATGACATGTTTTGAAGGTTCAGGGATACACTGGCATAAGTTTATCATTCTCTGTTTTTCAGAATAAATATTTCGACACCTTTCTGAAAGACTCCCGGGAAAGTCCTTTGTTAAGCATCTATAGTTAATTAAGTATATTGCATGAATTAAACATTTATCCGCAGGGTGCCTGAAACTATGGCATCGAAGGCGATGTGTTCGTTAGCAACCAGAAATCAAGAGTTTGGGTATCTTACCACAAGCAGCGACCGTACATGAGAGGTCGTCGCAATTTAAGCTTTCGTGGGACTGTCCTGTTGCGGCTGGAGTAGTCTGCCTGGCCACGCAATTGACAGACTACTCGGGTCGAAATTTATGAACGTTCGTGCGCAGAGGAATACAGAGAAGACAATGAAAAGAAAACACTTATCGTTCTGCGGCGGGTACAAACACCTACTCAGAAGGCAGACTACGAAATACTGTTTTAAAAAGAGAAAGGCCCTAAGAATAGCATGTTAACGAAATCCAAATAGAAAGATGCCGATAGCTGAAATCGCCATAACGAAACCAAAACGGTGAAAAAATGTTTAATATTTCAGGTAGCCATTATTATTTCACTACTCTAGAGGCGGGTGGAAAAAAAGGACTGATGCACTGATTGGAAAGATAAGACAAGGTACACATAGGCGGTTTGTATTAGCGCCACTGGGGTTTCGTGATTTACAATGTGTAAGCATAACTTTGAAGAAACCACAAGTGTGCAAGAATGGATAGCATAGGGATTTGGTGACATTTAATTTCTGAAAAAAAAAACACGAGATCGGGAAATGGGACAAAAACGTCTGCTGACGGGCGGGAAAGGACAGAAATACGCCGAAAACGCATCTTAACGGGCAGTGTAAACAACAGCAGTCCAGGAGATCCAATCCGCGGCTTACTATATGCCGTGCGAATAAGCCTTTCTTCTTAGGTTTTATTTGTGTTCGTTCCCTAAACTTTTATCGACGCTAAAGCATTTCACAACGAAGGAGGCATAATCACAAAAAGCAGTTCAGGTTAACAAGATAATTTTCTACATAATTCATTGCGTTTGCGTCTGGGTTGACATATGTATTGACACATTGACGCATTGACGCATTGGATTTGTTCTCCGTCTTATCTGAAGCACCAGTAGTCCTACTTTTTTTTTATTTCGCCCCTGCATCAGGTATCACCGCAGGGGATTGCCTACATATACAGAGACAAGAAATCATGCACAAACGCGTGAAAAAAAGGCTGCATTTGACATAGGTTTAGCAACATGTGGTGGTAAATACCATGAAATTATCTTAGAAAGAACGAATAGCGATGTGCGTGGCCTCGACATGGAAGTGCGCAAAGCAAAAAATTGCTGTCGTCATCTCTTCATTACATTAGACGGTGGCTTTCAGTAATTTTTCTACACTAGTCAAATGATGCTAAATGCTGTGCAAAAACGTAATCACAGGTTTCTGCTTTAATATATAATATATAGCGATGGAAATTCGCGATTGCTTTGCTTCTTTCTAAGTGTCCTATCTTCTTTTTTGGGGCCAAAACAAACAGCCCTTTTGGAAGCTTTTCTATTTTTCTGCCAGTTCTTGCGCCTATCGTTCCCGCCAAACAAACGCATATTCAAGCATTGTACGGACAGGAGTGGAGTGTTTGTCTGACCTGCAGCGCTTGTGGCGTTGTGGTATAACAATTTCACTGCATTCGTTTAGGAGCAGGCAAGTTAAAGGAAAATGAAACCTATGTCTCGTTCCAAAACGGTAAAATCGCTTGACAAAAGCTTTCTTCAACAGATCTTGAGCTTTAAGAGAGCACTTTCGATTAGTTAGGCCCCGCGTAGTTGTAAATCGTTTGTAAGATTTGCTGTTAGGTTATTTCACCTAGTTTTGCGCGTTTCTCACGTTTTGTCGGTCGCATTTTTAGCTTTCTGAATTAAACATAAACAGACCTCGTCTTTCTTCTAACCGGCACAATCACACGTTTGGAAGGGCTGGATCTTTGTGCAGAACATTGTTCTAACGTTTTAGAGATGTTGTAGGGGTAAAGAAAGAAAGAAGCTGCCGGTGAACGTATATGACTATACTTGAGATGAGAGCATAGCCATAGTTGCGAGAATTACTTCGCGAAATCGTGAATATTTCTGTAGAATAGTGAACGGAAGAAAATTTTCAGGTACTCACATTTAATTTTAAAGTGTATACAGTTTGGCTTACGTAAGCGTTAAGCGAAATGTTATATGTGACACTCCTAAGATTCCATTGTACAACTGACCAATAGCTGTTCCTTTTCTTTTTTTAGGGTTGCTCAGATTTTAAGAAAGAAGTTATTTGATTTTTCACAACTTAACATGGGAAGATTATTTCTTGCCGGTTTTACCTATCAGGAATCTGATTAAGCAATAGCTCGGAATATAACGGATTAAGAGGAAACGGCCCAGTAGAGACGAGCAAGGTGATTATGTGCGGATGGATTGTTTTTATGTTCGGAACAGTTTATGTAAACTCCAGGTGTGATGTTGATGAATATCATTGTGTGTGACACAAAATAGTGGGGCATAAGGATTGGAAGCTAAACTTCACTCCAATGAAGAAGCAATCTGTATCTCGGCAGCGGATAAAGTGCTGGTAGGCCTGTGCCACTCAGCCCTCTGTTCCTCGTAGGATCACTGGCTACCAGAATCTGACCGCCTACAATGACAGCGAAGGCCTCTACAACTTCATGAATACTACAGAGACTTTAGGTAAGAACGAATACCTCGTCCTATAGTGATTCAGTTCTTTTTTTTCACGAATTACCATTGTAGGGACAAGGGCCCGTCCAGAGGCATGGATGTCCACAAGGCTAGAAGTACTGAGCTGTTCGCTTTGGGTCGCGGGTTGCAGTAAGACATCAGGGGAACATTAGGCTGGAGTGGACCTAACGTTCATTGTTTCTTTGGAACGACATGGCTGTCCGCGCGCGCCCACTTCTTGCGTAGTTAGAACTTTCAGGTTTCCGCTCTAAACTGATGATGATGGCCTCCATAATTATCCCGAACACAACATGTAGATTGGTTTATTGTTTGTGGAGGTTTACGTCCCAAAGAGACTCGGACTATGAGGGACGCCATAGCGGAGGGCTCCGGAAATTTCTACCACCTGGGGTTCTTTAACGTGCACTGACATCACCCAGTACACAGGGCTCTAGAATTTCGTCATCATCAAAATGTGTCTGCCACTGGCGGGATCAAACCCTTGTCTCTCGGGTCAGTAGCCGAGCGCCATCACCACTGGAGCCACCGCGGCGGCGCATGCGCAGATTGATTTTGTAGCGATAGCTACATTACGGTAGCATTTCGAGCCTTTAGTGTGGCGGCGCGCCACCCTGTAGCTGCGCCATCACCCTGTGGCTGCGCTGCCATGCTGTCACGTGGTGGGTCATGTGGTGCGGCGCAGCTGCCGGCGGCGCGGCGCCGTGGCCGATCACGTGACCACGTTTCACTCGGCCAGCTGTAGCTATCGCGTCACTGCAGGTTTAACCAGAGCTAAACCACTGCCGATTATTTTTCGACTCACTGTAAGGAAGGAGCGCAAGGGAAGAAAGCTAGAAAACACAGATAAGGAGCGCTGAAAGTGCACGCGCCCAGAGGGAATTGGAGATACCGGCTTCTGCGTAGCATGCGCTTATTTGCCGCGGACGAGCGAGGCGCCTGAAGTGACCGACGCACCGAGGAGCCAGCGCATCGCCTCCTGCCAGCACATCTGTGGGTCGGGTGACGTCTACTAGCAGCCTGTCTCGGAATGGCGTCCGATGCATCATGCATAGACGGAGATCAAAGACCGCTCAAATGCAGCGTAGTTATACCAAACACGAAATCCTTGACTTCTCGTTGCTACCATTTCCATGCACAGTGAGTCGAAGCATAATATCCAGTAATTCCTTACATTGATGAAGTATTTCAGTTTCCTCACCACACAGTGCATAATAAAGGGGCGCGTATTAGCGGTACAACCGAAATGGGAAAAGTTTCCTTTTGTTTCCCGCCCCCCCTTCAAACGAACAATTCCGTCTATTAAACAAACAGCTCGCAGGAAAATGTGAAGATTGCCTGTATAGACAAAACTCTGCCACTTTAAGGTGCGATATCCGTGCCAATTTGAGCAGTTCGCTGCAGTGCGTTCCAGAAGAACACTGGATCATGGCACAGAGCAAAATAATGATCAGCGGTTTCTGGGTGTAGACACAGCCCGCAGTTCAGCGACATGGCAAAAATATTTCCGCACTTCGAAGTTATAGTTTAGCATAAAAGGTTGGCGCGTGCATTGTCATGAAGGATGTTGCCGTACAAGGGCTTCCCTACAATGGTAAAGAGAATATGTTTTTTCAAAACCTGAGTGCTCGAAAATTTGAAAGGGCTTTAGAGGTAATCTAAAGAAGAGCGCGCTATAATAAATTAGAATCGCGTGGTAGTAGGTGTTGTAATTATCACGCAGTGATTCCTACCGGTTAAATCGTAGTCTTCGGTATCTTTAATTAGTTTGTTGTCAGCTTCGAAATGCTCGGTGGTAATAAAGTTGCCTCTTTGACTTTTTAATTGAGTCGACAGAGTAAAGAGACAGAAAGGATCGCCTGTGTCGTCAACGGAAGCTTTATATAGGCGCACGCGAAGGTAGCAAGTTGGTGATGCTACCGAACGCGTCACTTAAGGTCGAAAAATAGAGGACGTCTGGTTTGGCGCGTCAAGCATGGAAACAAGGCAGGGACACCGAGTGTGCTGTGCTGCTGAGAGAGGCGGCTGATTGCGGCGGCTCCGCAGTCCGAAAATACCCTCAAGAGAGGCCATGAGCGTTGCCCATCTAAGAGCAGGGGTGAACAAAGGGGTTCACACGTCAAGCAGCCAAGGGACTTGGCCGATGCCAGAGTGTCGTTATTAGCACCTACTTGCCGTCTAACAAACAGTGCCGTGGTTAGGACACCGGTGTGGACAGGAAAAATAAAACAACGCTCTATTATTACGCGTCGCACTGGTTCTCCTCCTCGATGTTCTCAGACTACCTAAAAGGAAAACATTTGACACAAGTCTTTCTGGTTGCGAAATTTAATTTGGGAGAAACGATGACTGACGCCAACCGAGTTTACTTTTTGAAAAATACGACGTTTCGCGACCGGCTCGGTCCCTTCATTGTGTGACTACGGGCGAGGCGCAGCTTATCTTTTCGAGCACTCGTGTGGAAGACGCCCGGGTCAGGGGCCGCAAAGCATGGATGTAAGAAATAGGAAGTGTCCCCAGGGAGCGCTTAACATTCTTCCATGTCATGGTATGTGCCACGACTCGAGTATAAGCCTCCTGCACGAGTGAGCTTCGGTTTCCAGTACAATAGTGCCGTCAAAGTCAATTCGGTGGTCGCATGCCTCGCAGTGTTCGGCCACAGCGCTGCGTTGACAGTTCATTTCTCGGACATCTGCTTTATGTTGCCTCATTCTTTCCGCGAACTTCATCTCCCCTACGTGCTTGGCCGGGCAGACCGAGCAGTTGATTTTGTTTATAACGCCTTGAGCCTTTTCTTTAGATTGACGGTATTTCGGGCGGGGTAGAAGGGTAAGTTTCATGCTTCCAGTTTTACCTATACTGAGTGAACAAGTCCTACGGAGATAATTTTTGTTCAAATTTACCGCTAAATACATCTAGATAATGGCTGTGAACCGCCATGAGCAGGTTTATGGTGTAGGTGCAGTGAATGTACATCACTTACCTACTGAATGCCAAGAGGTGAATACCTTGGTAGCTTTAGTTTCTGGACAGCAAATTAATTTAGGAAGAAAATTTAGGTCTTTAGAAACCACCGTAATTTACCATGGCGGCAATGCCAGTTCTGACGACTGAAGTAAGCAATCAAGGTGAGCGAGGGCGCCGAATTGGGACGTGCGCGGTGATCTATGATAGCAGGTTTTCACCGTTGGTGCGATATACAGCTCCCGCTGTAAAAATATAAACTCAAGAAAACTACAGACCAATTGAATTGCATAGAGAGATGAACATAGCGTACCAGTTACTTTGTCGATCTTCCTGTACCAACTGTACTCATATTTGAAATATTTTAACTGCATTACAAAGGATGCCGCGTGGTAGGGTGGTTACACTACTGCATGCGGGAGAATCGTCCATTCACAGCTCGCTCCTAACAGCAGATCGAGTTTCTTCAAAATGTGGCGCTAATGCTTTTGTTTTAATAACTAGGTCGTGTGAACACATCATACCTATTCCTCTATACGGAGCAGAACTGCAGTGTTGTCCAAGTTACGTACCTGTTCGGAAGTAAGTAGCTCGTTCTTTTTAATACTGCATGTGCTTGCTTTTGCCTATTATCGTTTTTCTCTTTTGCAGTAACAACGAATAAGCCCAGTTTTACAAATTCTAAGCGAAGTTACTGAACTTGGTAGCTCACAAATTCTTTACACACTACGGGCGAAAAACTTATACGCTTGTAAATTTTCTTCATGATTAATATGAGTATGCTGCACTATGTACTTAATGCTACATGCTTAAAGATAAATGACACAATCTGAACCTGTCGGGCTGTAGAACTCATAATCGTCATCCTCAGCAGCAACAGCAACAGACTTCCATTCGTTGAAATAGAGAACTATCCTGCTGCTACCTCTGATTAGCCTTGTTTAGTGGAAGCTATGGCAGACCATTTGTCCGATGCCTCCTAATGTTATCTACTTACGTAATTTTCTTCCCTTGATTGCTGCGTTTGCGTTCTCTTAGAAATCACGGGGCCATGCAGAGCGATCATGTTTTATGATATACTTTGGTTCCGGCTAGTTCGTTCACAGCTTAAGTTGATTCTGAGGACGAAGCAAAAGAGACAGGAACGTAGAAATTGTTTTATCTATCTTTCTTGATCCTGTATGTTTTGCGGCTGCCTCGGAGCCAACATTTATTCCCTTTATTTGTTTTCATAATCATGCCCTGCTACTGCACATTTCTGCTTCCTGGTTGATGCTTTGATATCATTACTCGCACAAAACTTCAAGCAGCAAGAGATGACTGTTTTAGTGCCGTAGAAAAAAAAAGGATGCTACGCTGACACAGCGGGAAGCTAAGTTCTTTCAATTACAATTTTGTTCAGTAATTACTTATAACGAGATACTTTCGTGTGTATAAAAATCCACCCCTTAAGTAATACTTCCTACGGGGAAATTTAAGGTAATGAACTGAACTGAACATAACGTTACGATGCCAGAAATAAAGTTTGAAACACCAGCAACAAACTATGTCCTCACTGCGGCAATTGGCGCAGCTTTTGGATGCGCAGTCACGCATGCACAGGCGCCACAACTAAGGCTGAGTTGCGGCAATCCTTAGTATATAAATATTCGCTACAAGTCCAACTTTCTCAGACAAAATATTGAAAATAAGAAAATTGTAAGGCACTCTTTTAAAGATATTGAATGTAATGGTCCAGTCTTGTAATGGGTAGCAAAATCTTTCAAAGAGTTTCCATCGATCGCATGGTACAGTTGACTCCCACAGAAAACCAGAGGAGAACGCTTTTGACGACAGCAAAGAAGTTGATAGCAAAAAAATGTAAGACTGCCGTCTGGTGATCTGCGGCTATATTGAGTGTTATAGTGAAATCTTATATTATATGAAAAAAATGCTTTCATAAAGTGTTTTCTTCACAAAAACGCTTTTCTCCAGAATTTTTTCGTATGCAAAGACCGAGTTGCGGTGATCATCAGTGTACAAACCTTTGCAAATTCGCAAGAAAATAAAACGAGATACTGGCTAAGGTGAGTGCCCTACGGGCTACAGGGAGCGCCACGGCGTGCTCGACCGGCACTCCCCTCAAGTACAGCTTCTACACTCCACACTCCAATCGCAGCTGGTGCAGCATGGGCAACACTCCGTCAGGCACCTTTGACGAACATGTTGAAGAAAATAAGCTAATCACAACTAGAAGAAAAGACTCAAAGGGGATACTTAAGTTTTTAGTCTTCATGTGAAGTATGAGGATTCGATTCAGCAGCATTATATAAATATTTTCTCTGAAGTGGACGTACAGGTTGCCATTGGAAAGAATAACACAGGGGCTTCAATTCACTGCGATGATTAAGAGACAAGCATTACCAGCGTAAGGGTATCTGAAACGATGTGGTGATCTAGTGCCATAAATGTTTTTGTTTTCTTCCATACCTTTTACAATAGTATAGAAGTGATGCTTTTTGTTAAACTCTTTTTCAGATGCCACCAGCTCATCTATGGAACCCCAAAAAGATGGAACGCTGTTCACTTCTTGTATGCTGTGGGTTAGAGATGGTGATCTGAAAGGCGATCATACATGCTGTGAAGAGATTTTTACCAACAACTGCACCGGCCCTGTATACGATGTTTACAATGAAACCGAATGCAATGCACTACAACCAAAAAAATAAATGATTTGAAGAAGATTTACTGGCAAATATACCCGCAATGAAGGGAGAGCGCGCTGGTGACTACAGAGAGAATTCGCTTCATTTGTACTCAATGCTTCAACTAAATAACTAATATGATCTTGGATTGTTTTCCCACAGGCGGAAAAGCTGTTGACATCGAAACGCAGTGTCATTTCCCTGGGATTTGGAAATCACCAACTGCGCTGCGAAAACTCCAAAAGAGCCCACCAAAGTCAATCCTCGTGAAACTTTCGGCAAAGATACGGTCGGAGTTCATTGCCCGTATCACGCATTCGGAGAAGAAACGTGTTCCATACAGCTGTTACGGAAGCCCTAAAGATTTTATACGGCGAATACGGAAGTTTTGTCTGAACAAAATACAGGCCTTGTACGGTCTGTGCTGACGTCCTTACACAGTGCGTGTAAACTGTACGGCCATGTGCAGAGAGTAAGATTTCTTCACTGATGTCATATACACATACTCAGTCCACATCACATGTTCACACAAAGAACGTTCACCATTTGGAGAAAGACACGCAGAAGGCAAATTTTGTGCTTACATTTTAGAGAACAAGATCGACAGCCTCGGATATTATTAAGAAAGAATGGGCACGCAGGTATTAGCTACGCGTTGTCTTTATAGAACGAACTCGTTCCCAATAAATATTCCAACACTTCGACGGAGGCGATAGCAGCAACTGCACTAGATCTCTTAGCACCTCCACCAGATGGTACGTAGTGGTGACGGCACTCCAGACTGTGAGGAAGAAAGCGAGTTCTAAAATGAAACTGTTTATGGGGCTGACCTGCGCCCACAATGAAGTGAATCATTCGGCGGCGGCGAAAGCAACAAGTTTGCTCGGCGGTCGTCTAACATTAGTAGAATCCAGGAGTGACGAAGAAAAGAACATCTGTTAGCACCTCCACCAGATGTTACGTAGTGGTGACGGCAGTCCAAACTGTGAGGAAGAATGTGAGTTCTAAAGTGAAACTGTTTATTGGGCTGACCTGCGCCCACAATGAACTGAATCACTCGGCGGCGGCGAAAGCAGCAAGCATGCTCGGCGGTCGTCGAAAAGTGGTAGCCTCCAGGAGTGACGATGAAAAGAACATCAGTTAGCACCGCCACCATATGTTACGTAGTGGTGATGGCACTCCAGACTGTGAGGAAGAGAGTGAGTTTTAATATGAAACTGTTTACTGGGCCGACCTGCGCAAAAATGAACTAAATCACTCGGCGGCGGCGAACGCAGCAAGCATGCTCGGCGGTCGTCGAACATTGGAAGCCTCCAGGGGTGATGATGAGAAGAACATCTGTTAGCACCTCCAGAAGATGTTACATAGTGGTGACGGCAGTGCAGACTGTGAGGAAGAGAGCGAGTTCTAAAAGGAAATTGTTTATTCGGCTGACCTGCGCCCACTATCTACCGAATCACTCGGCGGCGGCGAACGCAACAAGTCTGCTCGGTGGTCGTCTAACATTGGTAGAATCCAGTAGTGACGATGACAAGAACATCTGTTAGCACCTCCACCAGATGTTACGCAGTTGTGACGACAGTCCAGACTGTGAGGAAGAGAGCGAGTTCTGAAATGAAACTGTTTATGGTGCTCACCTTGGCCCACAATGAATTGAATCACTCGGCGGTGGCGAAAGCAACAAGCCTGCACGGCGGTCGTCTACCATTGGTAGAATCAAGGAGTGACGATGAAAAGAACATCTGTTAGCACCTCCACCAAATGTTACGTAGTGGTGACGGTAGTTCAGACTGTCAGGAAGAGAGCGAGTTCTAAAATGAAACTTTTTATTGGGCTGACCTGCGCCAACAATAAACTGAATCAATTGGCGGTGGCGAACAAGCATGCTCGGCGGTTGTCGAACATTGGCTGCCTCCAGGGGTGACGATGACAAGAACATCAGTTAGCACCTCCACCAGATGTTACGTAGTAGAGACGGCACTCCACACTGCGAGGAAGAGAGTGGGTTTTAATATGACACTGTTTATGTGGCCGACCGGCGCAAAAATGAACTAAATCACACGGCTGCGGCGAAATCAACAAGCATGCTCGGCGGTCGTCTAACATTGGCAGCCTCCAGGGGTGATGATGACAAGGATATCTGTTATAACCTCCACCACATGTCACATAGTGGTGACGGCGCTCCAGACTGTGAGAGAGAAATCGAGTTCTAAAATGAAGCTGTTTATTAGGCTGACCTGCGCCCACAATGAACTGAATCACTCGGCAGCGCCGAAACCAACAAGAATGCTCGGCGGTGATCGAACATTGGCAGATACCATGGGTGAGGTTGATAAGGGCAACTATTAGCACCTCCAGTAAATGTTACGTAGTGGTGACGGCAGTCCAGACTGTGAGGAAGGGGGCCAGAAGTTCAAAAATGAAACTGTTTATTGGGATGACCTGCGTCGACAATGAACTGAATCACTCGGCGGCGGCGAAAGCAGCAAGCATGCTCGGCGGTCGTCGAACAGTTGTAGCCTCCAGGGGTGACGATGAAAAGGACATCTGTTAGCACCTCCACCAGATGTTACGTAGTGGTGACGGCAGTCCAAACTGTGAGGAAGAAAGTGAGTTCTAAAGTGAAACGGTTTATTGGGCTGACCTGCGCCCACAATGAACTGAATCACTCGGCGGCGGCGAAAGCAGCAAGCATGCTCGGCGGTCGTCGAACAGTGGTAGCCTCCAGGAGTGACGATGAAAAGAACATCTGTTAGCCCCTCCACCAAATGTTACGTAGTGGTGACGGCAGTTCAGACTGTCAGGAAGGGAGCGAGTTCTAAAATGAAGCTGTTTATTCGGCTGACCTGCGCCCACAATGAACTGAATCACTCGGGTGCGGCGAAATCAACAAGCATGCTCGGTGATCGTCGAACATTTGGCAGCCTCCAGGGGTGAGGATGACAAGAACAACTGTTAGCACCTCCACCAGATGTTAAGTATTGGTGATCGCAGTCCAGACTGTGAGGAAGAGATTAAGTTATAAAATGAAACTGTTTATTAGGCTGACCTGCGCCCACAATGAAATGAATCACTCGGCAGCGCCGAAACCAACAAGAATGCTCGGCGGTGATCGAACATTGGCAGATACCATGGGTGAGGTTGATAAGGGCAACTATTAGCACCTCCAGTAAATGTTACGTAGTGGTGACGGCAGTCCAGACTGTGAGGAAGGGGGCGAGAAGTTCAAAAATGAAACTGTTTATTGGGATGACCTGCGTCGACAATGAACTGAATCACTCGGCGGCGGCGAAAGCAGCAAGCATGCTCGGCGGTCGTCGAACAGTTGTAGCCTCCAGGGGTGACGATGAAAAGAACGTCTGTTAGCACCTCCACCAGATGTTACGTAGTGGTGACGGCAGTCCAAACTGTGAGGAAGAAAGTGAGTTCTAAAGTGAAACTGTTTATTGGGCTGACCTGCGCCCACAATGAACTGAATCACTCGGCGGCGGCGAAAGCAGGAAGCATGCTCGGCGGTCGTCGAACAGTGGTAGCCTCCAGGAGTGACGATGAAAAGAACATCTGTTAGCCCCTCCACCAAATGTTACGTAGTGGTGACGGCAGTTCAGACTGTCAGGAAGGGAGCGAGTTCTAAAATGAAGCTGTTTATTCGGCTGACCTGCGCCCACAATGAACTGAATCACTCGGGTGCGGCGAAATCAACAAGCATGCTCGGTGATCGTCGAACATTTGGCAGCCTCCAGGGGTGAGGATGACAAGAACAACTGTTAGCACCTCCACCAGATGTTAAGTATTGGTGATCGCAGTCCAGGCTGTGAGGAAGAGATTAAGTTATAAAATTAAACTGTTTATTCGGCTGACCTGCGCCCACAATGAACTGAATCACTCGGCGGCGGCGAAATCAACAAGCATGCTCGGCGGTCGTCGAAGATTGGCAGCCTCCAGGGGTGATGATGACAAGAACAACTCATAGCACCTCCACCAGATGTTACGTAGTGGTGACGGCAGTCCAGATTGTGAGGAAGAAAGTGAGTTCTAAAATGAATCTGTTTATTGGGCTCACCTGCGCCCACAATGAACTGAATCACTCGGCGGTGGCGAAAGCAACAAGCATCCTCGGCGGTCGACGAACACTGGCAGCTTCCAGAGATGACGATGACAAGAACATCAGTTAGCACCTCCACCAGATGTTACGTAGTGATGACGGCACTCCAGACTGTGAGGATGAGAGTGAGTTCAAAATGAAACTGTTTATTGGGCTCACCTGCGCCCACAATGAACTGAATCACTCGGCGGTGGCGAAAGCAACAAGCCTCCTCGGCGGTCGACGAACACTGGCAGCTTCCAGAGATGACGATGACAAGAACATCAGTTAGCACCTCCACCAGATGTTACGCAGTGATGACGGCACTCCAGACTGTGAGGATGAGAGTGAGTTCTAAAATGAAACTGTTTTTTGTTCTGACCTGCACCCACAATGAACTGAATGACTCGGCGGTGGCGAAAGCAACAAGCATGCTCGGCGGTCGTCGAACAATGGTAGCCTCCAGGTGTGACGATGACAAGCACATCTCTTAGCGCCTCCAACAGATGTTACGTTGTGGTGACGGCAGTCCAGACTGTTAGGAAGAAAGCGGATTCTAAAATGAAACTGCTTATATGGCTGACCTGCGCACACAACGAAGTGAATCATTCGGCGGCGGCAAAAGCTACAAGTCTGCTCGGCGGTCGTCTAACATTGGTAGAATCCAGGAGTGACGATGACAAGAACATCTGTTAGCACCTCCACCAGATGTTACGTTGTGGTGACGACAGTCCAGACTGTGAGGAAGAGAGCGAGTTCTAAAATGAAACTGTTTATATGGCTGACCTGCGCCCACAATGAACTGAATCACTCGGCGGCGGTGAAACCAGCAAGTATGCTCGGCGGTCGTCGAACAGTGGTAGCCTCCAGGGGTGACGATGACAAGCCCATCTCTTAGCACCTCCACCAGATGGTACGTAGTGGTGACGGCACTCCAGACTGTGAGAAAGAAAGTGGGTTCTAAAATGAAACTGTTTATATGGCTGACCTGCGCCCACAATGAAGTGAATCATTCGGCGGCGGCAAAAGCAACAAGTTTGCTCGGCGGTCGTCTAACATTAGTAGAATCCAGGAGTGACGAAGAAAAGAACATCTGTTAGCACCTCCACCAGATGTTACGTAGTGGTGACGGCAGTCCAAACTGTGAGGAAGAAAGTGAGTTCTAAAGTGAAACTGTTTATTGGGCTGACCTGCGCCCACAATGAACTGAATCACTCGGCGGCGGCGAAAGCAGCAAGCATGCTCGGCGGTCGTCGAAAAGTGGTAGCCTCCAGGAGTGACGATGAAAAGAACATCAGTTAGCACCGCCACCATATGTTACGTAGTGGTGATGGCACTCCAGACTGTGAGGAAGAGAGTGAGTTTTGAAGTGAAACTGTTTATTGGGCTGACCTGCGCCCACAATGACCTGAATCACTCGGCGGCGGCGAAAGCAGCAAGCATGCTCGGCGGTCGTCGAACATTGCAAGCCTCCAGGGGTGATGATGAGAAGAACATCTGTTAGCACCTCCAGAAAATGTTACATAGTGGTGACGGCAGTGCAGACTGTGAGGAAGAGAGCGAGTTCTAAAAGGAAATTGTTTATTCGGCTGACCTGCGCCCACAATCTACCGAATCACTCGGCGGCGGCGAACGGAACAAGTCTGCTCGGTGGTCGTCTAACATTGGGAGAATCCAGTAGTGACGATGACAAGAACATCTGTTAGCACCTCCACCAGATGTTACGCAGTTGTGACGACAGTCCAGACTGTGAGGAAGAGAGCGAGTTCTAAAATGAAACTGTTTATGGGGCTCACCTTGGCCCACAATGAACTGAATCACTCGGCGGCGGCGAAAGCAACAAGCCTGCACGGCGGTCGTCTACCATTGGTAGAATCAAGGAGTGACGATGAAAAGAACATCTGTTAGCACCTCCACCAAATGTTACGTAGTGGTGACGGTAGTTCAGACTGTCAGGAAGAGAGCGAGTTCTAAAATGAAACTGTTTATTCGGCTGACCTGCGCCCACAATGAACTGAATCACTCGGCGGCGGCGAAATCAACAAGCATGCTCGGCGGTCGTCGAAGATTGGCAGCCTCCAGGGGTGATGATGACAAGAACAACTCATAGCACCTCCACCAGATGTTACGTAGTGGTGACGGCAGTCCAGATTGTGAGGAAGAAAGTGAGTTCTAAAATGAAACTGTTTATTGGGCTCACCTGCGCCCACAATGAACTGAATCACTCGGCGGTGGCGAAAGCAACAAGCCTCCTCGGCGGTCGACGAACACTGGCAGCTTCCAGAGATGACGATGACAAGAACATCAGTTAGCACCTCCACCAGATGTTGCGTAGTGATGACGGCACTCCAGACTGTGAGGATGAGAGTGAGTTCAAAATGAAACTGTTTATTGGGCTCACCTGCGCCCACAATGAACTGAATCACTCGGCGGTGGCGAAAGCAACAAGCCTCCTCGGCGGTCGACGAACACTGGCAGCTTCCAGAGATGACGATGACAAGAACATCAGTTAGCACCTCCACCAGATGTTACGTAGTGATGACGGCACTCCAGACTGTGAGGATGAGAGTGAGTTCTAAAATGAAACTGTTTTTTGGGCTGACCTGCACCCACAATGAACTGAATGACTCGGCGGTGGCGAAAGCAACAAGCATGCTCGGCGGTCGTCGAACAGTGGTAGCCTCCAGGGGTGACGATGACAAGCACATCTCTTAGCGCCTCCAACAGATGTTACGTTGTGGTGACGGCAGTCCAGACTGTTAGGAAGAAAGCGGATTCTAAAATGAAACTGCTTATATGGCTGACCTGCGCACACAACGAAGTGAATCATTCGGCGGCGGCAAAAGCAACAAGTCTGCTCGGCGGTCGTCTAACATTGGTAGAATCCAGGAGTGACGATGACAAGAACATCTGTTAGCACCTCCACCAGATGGTACGTAGTGGTGACGACAGTCCAGACTGTGAGGAAGAGAGCGAGTTCTAAAATGAAACTGTTTATATTGCTGACCTGCGCCCACAATGAACTGAATCACTCGGCGGCGGTGAAACCAGCAAGTATGCTCGGCGGTCGTCGAACAGTGGTAGCCTCCAGGGGTGACGATGACAAGCCCATCTCTTAGCACCTCCACCAGATGGTACGTAGTGGTGACGGCACTACAGACTGTGAGAAAGAAAGTGGGTTCTAAAATGCAACTGTTTATATGGCTGACCTGCGCACACAATGAAGTGAATCACTCGGCGGCGGCGAAAGCAACAAGTCTGCACGGCGGACGTCTAACATTGCTAGAATCCAGGAGTGACGATGAAAAGAACATCTTTTAGCACCTCCACCAAATGTTACGTAGTGGTGACGGCAGTTCAGACTGTCAGGAAGAGAGCGAGGTCTAAGATGAAACTTTTTATTGGGCTGACCTGCGCCAACAATGAACTGAATCACTTGGCGGCGGCGAAATCAACAAGCATGATCGGCGGTTGTCGAACATTGGCTGCCTCCAGTGGTGACGATGACAAGAACATCAGTTAGCACCTTTACAAGATGTTACGTAGTGGTGATGGCACTCCAGACTGTAAGGAAGAGAGTGAGTTTTGAAGTGAAACTGTTTATTGGGCTGACCTGCGCCCACAATGACCTGAATCACTCGGCGGCGGCGAAAGCAGCAAGCATGCTCGGCGGTCGTCGAACAGTGGTAGCCTCCAGGAGTGACGATGAAAAGGATATCTGTTATAACCTCCACCACAAGTCACATAGTGGTGACGGCGCTCCAGACTGTGAGAGAGAAATCGAGTTCTAAAATGAAGCTGTTTATTAGGCTGACCTGCGCCCACAATGAACTGAATCACTCGGCAGCGCCGAAACCAACAAGAATGCTCGGCGGTGATCGAACATTGGCAGATACCATGGGTGAGGTTGATAAGGGCAACTATTAGCACCTCCAGTAAATGTTACGTAGTGGTGACGGCAGTCCAGACTGTGAGGAAGGGGGCCAGAAGTTCAAAAATGAAACTGTTTATTGGGATGACCTGCGTCGACAATGAACTGAATCACTCGGCGGCGGCGAAAGCAGCAAGCATGCTCGGCGGTCGTCGAACAGTTGTAGCCTCCAGGGGTGACGATGAAAAGAACATCTGTTAGCACCTCCACCAGATGTTACGTAGTGGTGACGGCAGTCCAAACTGTGAGGAAGAAAGTGAGTTCTAAAGTGAAACTGTTTATTGGGCTGACCTGCGCCCACAATGAACTGAATCACTCGGCGGCGGCGAAAGCAGCAAGCATGCTCGGCGGTCGTCGAACAGTGGTAGCCTCCAGGAGTGACGATGAAAAGAACATCTGTTAGCCCCTCCACCAAATGTTACGTAGTGGTGACGGCAGTTCAGACTGTCAGGAAGGGAGCGAGTTCTAAAATGAAGCTGTTTATTCGGCTGACCTGCGCCCACAATGAACTGAATCACTCGGGTGCGGCGAAATCAACAAGCATGCTCGGCGGTCGTCGAAGATTGGCAGCCTCCAGGGGTAATGATGACAAGAACAACTCATAGCACCTCCACCAGATGTTAAGTATTGGTGATCGCAGTCCAGACTGTGAGGAAGAGAATAAGTTATAAAATGAAACTGTTTATTCGGCTGACCTGCGCCCACAATGAACTGAATCACTCGGCGGCGGCGAAATCAACAAGCATGCTCGGCGGTCGTCGAAGATTGGCAGCCTCCAGGGGTAATGATGACAAGAACAACTCATAGCACCTCCACCAGATGTTACGTAGTGATGACGGCACTCCAGACTGTGAGGATGAGAGTGAGTTCAAAATGAAACTGTTTATTGGGCTCACCTGCGCCCACAATGAACTGAATCACTCGGCGGTGGCGAAAGCAACAAGCCTCCTCGGCGGTCGACGAACACTGGCAGCTTCCAGAGATGACGATGACAAGAACATCAGTTAGCACCTCCACCAGATGTTGCGTAGTGATGACGGCACTCCAGACTGTGAGGATGAGAGTGAGTTCAAAATGAAACTGTTTATTGGGCTCACCTGCGCCCACAATGAACTGAATCACTCGGCGGTGGCGAAAGCAACAAGCCTCCTCGGCGGTCGACGAACACTGGCAGCTTCCAGAGATGACGATGACAAGAACATCAGTTAGCACCTCCACCAGATGTTACGTAGTGATGACGGCACTCCAGACTGTGAGGATGAGAGTGAGTTCTAAAATGAAACTGTTTTTTGGGCTGACCTGCACCCACAATGAACTGAATGACTCGGCGGTGGCGAAAGCAACAAGCATGCTCGGCGGTCGTCGAACAGTGGTAGCCTCCAGGGGTGACGATGACACGCACATCTCTTAGCGCCTCCAAGAGATGTTACGTTGTGGTGACGGCAGTCCAGACTGTTAGGAAGAAAGCGGATTCTAAAATGAAACTGCTTATATGGCTGACCTGCGCACACAACGAAGTGAATCATTCGGCGGCGGCAAAAGCAACAAGTCTGCTCGGCGGTCGTCTAACATTGGTAGAATCCAGGAGTGACGATGACAAGAACATCTGTTAGCACCTCCACCAGATGTTACGTTGTGGTGACGACAGTCCAGACTGTGAGGAAGGGGGCCAGAAGTTCAAAAATGAAACTGTTTATTGGGATGACCTGCGTCGACAATGAATTGAATCACTCGGCGGCGGCGAAAGCAGCAAGCATGCTCGGCGGTCGTCGAACAGTTGTAGCCTCCAGGGGTGACGATGAAAAGAACATCAGTTAGCACCTCCACCAAATGTTACGTAGTGGTGACGGCTCTCCAGACTGTGTAGAAGAAAGCGGGTTCTAAAATGAAACTGTTTATATGGCTGACCTGCGCCCACAATCTACTGAATAACTCGGCGGAGGCGAAATCAACAAGCATGCTCGGCGGTCGTCGAACATTGGCAGCCTCCAGAGGTGATGATGACAAGAACATCTGTTAGCACCTCCACCAGATGTTACGTAGTGATGACAGCACTCCAGACTGCGAGGCAAAGAGTGAGTTCTAAAATGAAACTTTTTTTTGGGCTGACCTGCGCCCACAATGAACTGAATGACTCGGCGGCGGCGAAATCAACAAGCAGGCTCGGCGGTCGTCGAACACTGGCAGCATCCAGGGCTGACGATGACAAGAACATCTGTTAGCACCTCCACCAGGTGTTACGTAGTGGTGACGGCAGTCCAGACTGTGAGGAAGAGAGCGAATTCTAAGAGGAAACTGTTTATTGGGCTGACCTGCGCCCACAATCTACTGAATCACTCGGCGGCGGCGAACGCAGCAAGCATGCTCGGCGGTTGTCGAACACTGGCTGCCTCCAGGGGTGACGATGACAAGAACATGAGTTAGCACCTCCACCAGATGTTACGTAGTAGTGCCGGCACTCCAGACTGTGAGGAAGAAAGTGGGTTTTAATATGACACTGTTTATGTGGTCGACCTGCGCAAAAATGAACTAAATCACTCGGCTGCGGCGAAATCAACAAGCCTGCTCGGCGGTCGTCTAACATTGGCAGCCTCCAGGGGTGATGATGACAAGGATATCTGTTATAACCTCCACCACATGTCACATAGTGGTGACGGCAGTTCAGACTGTCAGGAAGGGAGCGAGTTCTAAAATGAAGCTGTTTATTCGGCTGACCTGCGCCCACAATGAACTGAATCACTCGGCGGCGGCGAAATCAATAAGCATGCTCGGCGATCGTCGAACATTGGCAGCCTCCTGGGGTGACTATGACAATAACATCTGTTAGCACCTCCACCAGATGTTACGTATTGGTGATGGCGGTCCAGAGTGTGAGGAAGAGAGCGATAAGTTATAAAATGAAACTGTTTATTCGGCTGACCTGCCCCCACAATGAACTGAATCACTCGGAGGCGGCGAAATCAACAAGCGTGCTCGGCGATCGTCGAACATTGGCAGCCTCCAGGGGTGACGATGACAAGCACATCTCATAGCACCTGCACCAGATGGCACGTAGTGGTGACGGCACTCCAGACTGTGAGGAGGAAGGTGGGTTCTAAAATGAAACTGTTTATATGGCTGACCAGCGCACACAATGAAGTGAATCATTCGGCAGCGGCGAAAGCAACAAGCATGCTCGGCGGTCGTCGAACATTGGCAGCCTCCAGGCGAGTTGATGACATGAACATCAGTTAGCACCTCCACCAGATGTTACGTAGTGATAACGGCACTCCAGGCTGTGAGGAAGAGAGTGAGTTCTAAAACGAAACTGTTTATTCGGCTGACCTGCGCCCACAATGAACTGAATCAATCGGCGGCGGCGAAATCAACAAGCATGCTCGGCGATCGTCGAACATTGGCAGCCTCCAGGGGTGAGGATGACGAGAACATCTGTTAGCACCTCCACCAGATGTTACGTATTGGTGATCGCAGTGCAGACTGTGAGGAAGAGAGTAAGTTATAAAATGAAACTGTTTATTCGGCTGACCTGAGCCCACAATGAACTGAATGACTCGGCGGCGGCGAAATCAACAAGCATGCTCGGCGGTCGTCGAACAGTGGCAGCATCCAGGGGTTACGATGACAATAACACCTGTTAGCACCTCCACCAGATATTACGTAGTGGTGACGTATGTCCAGACTGTGAGGAAGAGAGCGAGAAGTTCTAAAATAAACTGTTTATTGGGCTGACCTCCGCCAACAATGAACTGAATCACTTGGCGGCGGCGAAATCAAAAAGCATGCTCGGCGGTCGTCGAACATTGGCAGCCTCCAGGGGTCACGATGACAAGGACATCTGTTAGGACCTCCACCAGATATTACGTATTGGTGACGGCACTCCAGACAGTGAGGAAGAGAGTGAGTTCTAAAATGAAATGTTTATTGGGCTGACCTGCGTACACAATGAACTGAATCTCTCGGCGGCGGCGAAAGGAACAAGTCTGCCCGGCTGTCGTCGAACATTGGTGGAATCCAGGGGTGTGGATGACAAGAACATCAGTTAGCATTTCCAACAGACGTTACGTAGTGGTGACGGCACTCCAGACTGTGAGGAGGAAAGTGAGTTCTAAAGTGAAACTGTTTATTGGGCTGACCTGCGCCCACAGTCTACTGAATAACTCTGCGGCGGCGAAATCAACAAGCATGCTCGGCGGTCGTCGAACATTGGCAGCCTCCAGGGGTGATGATGACAAGAACATCTATTAGCACCTACACCAGATGTTACGTAGTGGTGACGGCAGTCCAGACTGTGAGGAAGAAAGTGAGTTCTAAAATGAAACTGTTTATGGGGCTGACCAGTGCCCACAATGAACTGAATCACTCGGCGGCGGCGAAAGCAGCAAGCATGCTCCGCGGTCGTCGAACAGTGGTAGCCTCCAGGGGTGACGATGACAAGCACATCTCTTAGCACCTCCACCAGATGGTACGTAGTGGTGATGGAACTCCAGACTGTGAAAAAGAAAGCGGGTTCTAAAATGAAACTGTTTATATGGCTGACCTGCGCAAACAATGAAGTGAATCACTCGGCGGCGGCGAAATCAACAAGCATGCTCGGCGGTCGTCGAACAGTGGCAGCATCCAGGGGTGACGATGACAAGAACATCTGTTAGCACCTCCACCAGGTGTTACGTAGTGGTGACGGCAGACCAGGCTGTGAGGAAGAGGGCGAATTCTGAAAGGAAACTGCTTATTGGGCTGACCTGCGCCCACAATCTACTGAATCACTCTGCGGCGGCGAACGCAGAAAGCATGCTCGGCGGTTGTCGAACACTGGCTGCCTCCAGGGGTGACGATGACAAGAACATGAGTTAGCACCTCCACCAGATGTTACGTAGTAGTGACGGCACTCCAGACTGTGAGGAAGAGAGTGGGTTTTAATATGACACTGTTTATGTGGCCGACCTGCGCAAAAATGAACTAAATCAGTCGGCTGCGGCGAAATCAACAAGCATGCTCGGCGGTCGTCTAACATTGGCAGCCTCCAGGGGTGATGATGACAAGGATATCTGTTATAACCTCCACCACATGTCACATAGTGGTGACGGCACTCCAGACTGTTAAAAAGAGAGTGAGTTCTAAAATGAAGGTGTTTATCAGGCTGACCTGCGCCCACAATGAACTGAATCACTCGGCAGCGCCGAAAGCAACAAGAATGCTCGGCGGTGATCGAACATTGCCAGATACCATGGGTGAGGTTGATAAGGGCATCTATTAGAACCTCCACTAAATGTTATGTAGTGGTGACGGCAGTCCAGACTGTGAGGAAGGGGGCCAGAAGTTCAAAAATGAAACTGTTTATCGGGATGACCTGCGTCGACAATGAACTGACTCACTCGGCGGCGGCGAAAGCAGCAAGCATGCTCGGCGGTCGTCGAACAGTTGTAGCCTCCAGGGCTGACGATGAAAAGAACATCTGTTAGCACCTCCACCAAATGTTACGTAGTGGTGACGGCAGTTCAGACTGTCAGGAAGGGAGCGAGTTCTAAAATGAATCTGTTTATTCGGCTGACCTGCGCCCACAATGAACTGAATCACTCGGCGGCGGCGAAATCAATAAGCATGCTCGGCGATCGTCGAACATTGGCAGCCTCCTGGGGTGACTATGACAATAAAATCTGTTAGCACCTCCACCAGATGTTACGTATTGGTGATGGCGGTCCAGAGTGTGATGAAGAGAGCGATAAGTTATAAAATGAAACTGTTTATTCGGCTGACCTGCCCCCACAATGAACTGAATCACTCGGCGGCGGCGAAATCAACAAGCGTGCTCGGCGATCGTCGAACATTGGCAGCCTCCAGGGGTGACGATGACAAGCACATCTCATAGCACCTGCACCAGATGGCACGTAGTGGTGACGGCACTCCAGACTGTGAGGAGGAAGGTGGGTTCTAAAATGAAACTGTTTATATGGCTGACCAGCGCACACAATGAAGTGAATCGTTCGGCAGCGGCGAAAGCAACAAGCATGCTCGGCGGTCGTCGAACATTAGCTGCCTCCAGGCGAGTTGATGACATGAACATCAGTTAGCACCTCCACCAGATGTTACGTAGTGATGACGGCACTCCAGACTGTGAGGAAGAGAGTGAGTTCTAAAACGAAACTGTTTATTCGGCTGACCTGCGCCCACAATGAACTGAATCACTCGGCGGCGGCGAAATCAACAAGCATGCTCTGCGATCGTCGAACATTGGCAGCTTCCAGGGGTGAGGATGACGAGAACATCTGTTAGCACCTCCACCAGATGTTACGTATTGGTGATCGCAGTCCAGAGTGTGAGGAAGAGAGTAAGTTATAAAATGAAACTGTTTATTCGGCTGACCTGCACCCACAATGAACTGAATGACTCGGCGGCGGCGAAATCAACAAGCATGCTCGGCGGTCGTCGAACAGTGGCAACATCCAGGGGTTACGATGACAACAACACCTGTTAGCACCTCCACCAGATATTACGTAGTGGTGACGTATGTCCAGACTGTGAGGAAGAGAGCGAGAAGTTCTAAAATAAACTGTTTATTGGGCTGACCTCCGCCAACAATGAACTGAATCACTTGGCGGCGGCGAAATCAAAAAGCATGCTCGGCGGTCGTCGAACATTGGCAGCCTCCAGGGGTCACGATGACAAGGACATCTGTTAGGACCTCCACCAGATATTACGTATTGGTGACGGCACTCCAGACAGTGAGGAAGAGAGTGAGTTCTAAAATGAAATGTTTATTGGGCTGACCTGCGTACACAATGAACTGAATCTCTCGGCGGCGGCGAAAGGAACAAGTCTGCCCGGCTGTCGTCGAACATTGGTGGAATCCAGGGGTGTGGATGACAAGAACATCAGTTAGCATTTCCAACAGACGTTACGTAGTGGTGACGGCACTCCAGACTGTGAGGAGGAAAGTGAGTTCTAAAGTGAAACTGTTTATTGGGCTGACCTGCGCCCACAGTCTACTGAATAACTCTGCGGCGGCGAAATCAACAAGCATGCTCGGCGGTCGTCGAACATTGGCAGCCTCCAGGGGTGATGATGACAAGAACATCTATTAGCACCTACACCAGATGTTACGTAGTGGTGACGGCAGTCCAGACTGTGAGGAAGAAAGTGAGTTCTAAAATGAAACTGTTTATGGGGCTGACCAGTGCCCACAATGAACTGAATCACTCGGCGGCGGCGAAAGCAGCAAGCATGCTCCGCGGTCGTCGAACAGTGGTAGCCTCCAGGGGTGACGATGACAAGCACATCTCTTAGCACCTCCACCAGATGGTACGTAGTGGTGATGGAACTCCAGACTGTGAAAAAGAAAGCGGGTTCTAAAATGAAACTGTTTATATGGCTGACCTGCGCAAACAATGAAGTGAATCACTCGGCGGCGGCGAAATCAACAAGCATGCTCGGCGGTCGTCGAACAGTGGCAGCATCCAGGGGTGACGATGACAAGAACATCTGTTAGCACCTCCACCAGGTGTTACGTAGTGGTGACGGCAGACCAGGCTGTGAGGAAGAGGGCGAATTCTGAAAGGAAACTGCTTATTGGGCTGACCTGCGCCCACAATCTACTGAATCACTCTGCGGCGGCGAACGCAGAAAGCATGCTCGGCGGTTGTCGAACACTGGCTGCCTCCAGGGGTGACGATGACAAGAACATGAGTTAGCACCTCCACCAGATGTTACGTAGTAGTGACGGCACTCCAGACTGTGAGGAAGAGAGTGGGTTTTAATATGACACTGTTTATGTGGCCGACCTGCGCAAAAATGAACTAAATCAGTCGGCTGCGGCGAAATCAACAAGCATGCTCGGCGGTCGTCTAACATTGGCAGCCTCCAGGGGTGATGATGACAAGGATATCTGTTATAACCTCCACCACATGTCACATAGTGGTGACGGCACTCCAGACTGTTAAAAAGAGAGTGAGTTCTAAAATGAAGGTGTTTATCAGGCTGACCTGCGCCCACAATGAACTGAATCACTCGGCAGCGCCGAAAGCAACAAGAATGCTCGGCGGTGATCGAACATTGCCAGATACCATGGGTGAGGTTGATAAGGGCATCTATTAGAACCTCCACTAAATGTAATGTAGTGGTGACGGCAGTCCAGACTGTGAGGAAGGGGGCCAGAAGTTCAAAAATGAAACTGTTTATCGGGATGACCTGCGTCGACAATGAACTGACTCACTCGGCGGCGGCGAAAGCAGCAAGCATGCTCGGCGGTCGTCGAACAGTTGTAGCCTCCAGGGCTGACGATGAAAAGAACATCTGTTAGCACCTCCACCAAATGTTACGTAGTGGTGACGGCAGTTCAGACTGTCAGGAAGGGAGCGAGTTCTAAAATGAATCTGTTTATTCGGCTGACCTGCGCCCACAATGAACTGAATCACTCGGCGGCGGCGAAATCAATAAGCATGCTCGGCGATCGTCGAACATTGGCAGCCTCCGGGGGTGACTATGACAATAAAATCTGTTAGCACCTCCACCAGATGTTACGTATTGGTGATGGCGGTCCAGAGTGTGATGAAGAGAGCGATAAGTTATAAAATGAAACTGTTTATTCGGCTGACCTGCCCCCACAATGAACTGAATCACTCGGCGGCGGCGAAATCAACAAGCGTGCTCGGCGATCGTCGAACATTGGCAGCCTCCAGGGGTGACGATGACAAGCACATCTCATAGCACCTGCACCAGATGGCACGTAGTGGTGACGGCACTCCAGACTGTGAGGAGGAAGGTGGGTTCTAAAATGAAACTGTTTATATGGCTGACCAGCGCACACAATGAAGTGAATCGTTCGGCAGCGGCGAAAGCAACAAGCATGCTCGGCGGTCGTCGAACATTAGCTGCCTCCAGGCGAGTTGATGACATGAACATCAGTTAGCACCTCCACCAGATGTTACGTAGTGATGACGGCACTCCAGACTGTGAGGAAGAGAGTGAGTTCTAAAACGAAACTGTTTATTCGGCTGACCTGCGCCCACAATGAACTGAATCACTCGGCGGCGGCGAAATCAACAAGCATGCTCTGCGATCGTCGAACATTGGCAGCTTCCAGGGGTGAGGATGACGAGAACATCTGTTAGCACCTCCACCAGATGTTACGTATTGGTGATCGCAGTCCAGAGTGTGAGGAAGAGAGTAAGTTATAAAATGAAACTGTTTATTCGGCTGACCTGCACCCACAATGAACTGAATGACTCGGCGGCGGCGAAATCAACAAGCATGCTCGGCGGTCGTCGAACAGTGGCAACATCCAGGGGTTACGATGACAACAACACCTGTTAGCACCTCCACCAGATATTACGTAGTGGTGACGTATGTCCAGACTGTGAGGAAGAGAGCGAGAAGTTCTAAAATAAACTGTTTTTTGGGCTGACCTGCGCCAACAATGAACTGAATCACTTGGCGGCGGCGAAATCAAAAAGCATGCTCGGCGGTCGTCGAACATTGGCAGCCTCCAGGGGTCACGATGACAAGGACATCTGTTAGCACCTCCGCCACATGTCACGTAGTGGTGACGGCACTGCAGACTGTGAGGAAGAGAGTGAGTTCTAAAATGAAGCTGTTTATTGGGCTTACCTGCGCCCACAATGAACTGAATCACTCGGCGGCGGCGAAAGCAACAAGCCTGCTCGGTGGTCGTCGAACATTGGTAGAATCCAGGGGTGACGATGACAAGAACATCAATTAGGACCTCCACCAGATATTACGTATTGGTGATTGCACTCCAGACTGTGAGGAAGAGAGTGAGCTCTAAAATAAATGTTTATTGGGCTGACCTGCGTACACAATGAACTGAATCTCTCGGCGGCGGCGAAAGGAACAAGTCTGCCCGGCTGTCGTCGAACATTGGTGGAATCCAGGGGTGTGGATGACAAGAACATCAGTTAGCATTTCCAACAGACGTTACGTAGTGGTGACGGCACTCCATACTGTGAGGAGGAAAGTGAGTTCTAAAGTGAAACTGTTTATTGGGCTGACCTGCGCCCACAGTCTACTGAATAACACTGCGGCGGCGAAATCAACAAGCATGCTCGGCGGTCGTCGAACATTGGCAGCCTCCAGGGGTGATGATGACAAGAACATCTATTAGCACCTACACCAGATGTTGCCTAGTGGTGACGGCAGTCCAGACTGTGAGGAAGAAAGTGAGTTCTAAAATGAAACTGTTTATGGGGCTGATCAGTGCCCACAATGAACTGAATCACTCGGCGGCGGCGAAAGCAGCAAGCATGCTCCGCGGTCGTCGAACAGTGGTAGCCTCCAGGGGTGACGATGACAAGCACATCTCTTAGCACCTCCACCAGATGGTACGTAGTGGTGACGGAACTCCAGACTGTGAAAAAGAAAGCGGGTTCTAAAATGAAACTGTTTATATGGCTGACCTGTGCACACAATGAAGTGAATCACTCGGCGGCGGCGAAATCAACAAGCATGCTCGGCGGTCGTCGAACAGTGGCAGCATCCAGGGGTGACGATGACAAGAACATCTGTTAGCACCTCCACCAGGTGTTACGTAGTGGTGACGGCAGTCCAGACTGCGAGGAAGAGAGCGAATTCTGAAAGGAAACTGTTTACTAGGCTGACCTGCGCCCACAATCTACTGAATCACTCTGCGGCGGCGAACGCAGAAAGCATGCTCGGCGGTTGTCGAACACTGGCTGCCTCCAGGGGTGACGATGACAAGAACATGAGTTAGCACCTCCACCAGATGTTACGTAGTAATGACGGCACTCCAGACTGTGAGGAAGAGAGTGGGTTTTAATATGACACTGTTTATGTGGCCGACCTGCGCAAAAATGAACTAAATCACTCGGCTGCGGCGAAATCAACAAGCATGCTCGGCGGTCGTCTAACATTGGCAGCCTCCAGGGGTGATGATGACAAGGATATCTGTTATAACCTCCACCACATGTCACATAGTGGTGACGGCACTCCAGACTGTTAAAAAGAGAGTGAGTTCTAAAATGAAGGTGTTTATTAGGCTGACCTGCGCCCACACTGAACTGAATCACTCGGCAGCGCCGAAAGCAACAAGAATGCTCGGCGGTGATCGAACATTGCCAGATACCATGGGTGAGGTTGATAAGGGCATCTATTAGAACCTCCACTAAATGTTATGTAGTGGTGACGGCAGTCCAGACTGTGAGGAAGGGGCCAGAAGTTCAAAAATGAAACTGTTTATCGGGATGACCTGCGTCGACAATGAACTGAATCACTCGGCGGCGGCGAAAGCAGCAAGCATGCTCGGCGGTCGTCGAACAGTTGTAGCCTCCAGGGGTGACGATGAAAAGAACATCTGTTAGCACCTCCACCAGATGTTACGTATTGGTGATGGCGGTCCAGAGTGTGAGGAAGAGAGCGATAAGTTGTAAAATGAAACTGTTTATTCGGCTGACCTGCCCCCACAATTAACTGAATCACTCGGCGGCGGCGAAATCAACAAGCGTGCTCGGCGATCGTCGAACATTGGCAGCCTCCAGGGGTGACGATGACAAGCACATCTTATAGCACCTGCACCAGATGGCACGTAGTGGTGACGGCACTCCAGACTGTGAGGAGGAAGGTGGGTTCTAAAATGAAACTGTTTATATGGCTGACCAGCGCACACAATGGAGTGAATCATTCGGCAGCGGCGAAAGCAACAAGCATGCTCGGCGGTCGTCGAACATTGGCAGCCTCCAGGCGAGTTGATGATATGAACATCAGTTAGCACCTCCACCAGATGTTACGTAGTGATGACGGCACTCCAGACTGTGAGGAAGAGAGTGAGTTCTAAAACGAAACTGTTTATTCGGCTGACCTGCGCCCACAATGAACTGAATCACTCGGCGGCGGCGAAATCAACAAGCATGCTCTGCGATCGTCGAACATTGGCAGCCTCCAGGGGTTAGGATGACGAGAACATCTGTTAGCACCTCCACCAGATGTTACGTATTGGTGATCGCAGTCCAGACTGTGAGGAAGAGAGTAAGTTATAAAATGAAACTGTTTATTCGGCTGACCTGCACCCACAATTAACTGAATGACTCGGCGGCGGCGAAATCCACAAGCATGCTCGGCGGTCGTCGAACAGTGGCAGCATCCAGGGGTTACGATGACAACAACACCTGTTAGCACCTCCACCAGATATTACGTAGTGCTGACGTATGTCCAGACTGTGAGGAAGAGAGCGAGAAGTTCTAAAATAATCTGTTTATTAGGCTGACCTGCGCCAACAATGAACTGAATCACTTGGCGGCGGCGAAATCAAAAAGCATGCTCGGCGGTCGTTGAACATTGGCAGCCTCCAGGGGTCACGATGACAAGGACATCTGTTAGCACCTCCACCACATGTCACGTAGTGGTGACGGCACTGCAGACTGTGAGGAAGAGAGTGAGTTCTAAAATGAAGCTGTTTATTGGGCTTACCTGCGCCCACAATGAACTGAATCACTCGGCGGCGGCGAAAGCAACAAGCCTGCTCGGAGGTCGTCGAACATTGGTAGAATCCAGGGCTGACGATGACAAGAACATCAGTTAGGACCTCCACCAGATATTACGTATTGGTGACGGCACTCCAGACTGTGAGGAAGAGAGTGAGTTCTAAAATGAAATGTTTATTGGGCTGACCTGCGTACACAATGAACTGAATCTCTCGGCGGCGGCGAAAGGAACAAGTCTGCCCGGCTGTCGTCGAACATTGGTGGAATCCAGGGGTGTGGATGACAAGAACGTCAGTTAGCATTTCCAACAGACGTTACGTAGTGGTGACGGCACTCCAGACTGTGAGGAGGAAAGTGAGTTCTAAAGTGAAACTGTTTATTGGGCTGACCTGCGCCCACAGTCTACTGAATAACTCTGCGGCGGCGAACGCAGAAAGCATGCTCGGCGGTTGTCGAACACTGGCTGCCTCCAGGGGTGACGATGACAAGAACATGAGTTAGCACCTCCACCAGATGTTACGTAGTAGTGACGGCACTCCAGACTGTGAGGAAGAGAGTGGGTTTTAATATGACACTGTTTATGTGGCCGACCTGCGCAAAAATGAACTAAATCACTCGGCTGCGGCGAAATCAACAAGCATGCTCGGCGGTCGTCTAACATTGGCAGCCTCCAGGGGTGATGATGACAAGGATATCTGTTATAACCTCCACCACATGTCACATAGTGGTGACGGCACTCCAGACTGTTAAAACGAGAGTGAGTTCTAAAATGAAGGTGTTTATTAGGCTGACCTGCGCCCACAATGAACTGAATAACTCGGCAGCGCCGAAAGCAACAAGAATGCTCGGCGGTGATCGAACATTGCCAGATACCATGGGTGAGGTTGATAAGGGCATCTATTGGAACCTCCACTAAATGTTATGTAGTGGTGACGGCAGTCCAGGCTGTGAGGAAGGGGGCCAGAAGTTCAAAAATGAAACTGTTTATCGGGATGACCTGCGTCGACAATGAACTGAATCACTCGGCGGCGGCGAAAGCAGCAAGCATGCTCGGCGGTCGTCGAACAGTTGTAGCCTCCAGGGGTGACGATGAAAAGAACATCAGTTAGCACCTCCACCAAATGTTACGTAGTGGTGACGGCAGTTCAAGCTGTCAGGAAGGGAGCGAGTTCTAAAATGAAGCTGTTTATTCGGCTGACCTGCGCCCACAATGAACTGAATCACTCGGCGGCGGCGAAATCAATAAGCATGCTCGGCGATCGTCGAACATTGGCAGCTTCCTGGGGTGACTAAGACAATAACATCTGTTAGCACCTCCACCAGATGTTACGTATTGGTGATGGCGGTCCAGAGTGTGAGGAAGAGAGCGATAAGTTATAAAATGAAACTGTTTATTCGGCTGACCTGCCCCCACAATGAACTGAATCACTCGGCGGCGGCGAAATCAACAAGCGTGCTCGGCGATCGTCGAACATTGGCAGCCTCCAGGGGTGACGATGACAAGCACATCTCATAGCACCTGCACCAGATGGCACGTAGTGGTGACGGCACTCCAGACTGTGAGGAGGAAGGTGGGTTCTAAAATGAAACTGTTTATATGGCTGACCAGCGCACACAATGGAGTGAATCATTCGGCAGCGGCGAAAGCAACAAGCATGCTCGGCGGTCGTCGAACATTGGCAGCCTCCAGGCGAGTTGATGACATGAACATCAGTTAGCACCTCCACCAGATGTTACGTAGTGATGACGGCACTCCAGACTGTGAGGAAGAGAGTGAGTTCTAAAACGAAACTGTTTATTCGGCTGACCTGCGCCCACAATTAACTGAATGACTCGGTGGCGGCGAAATCAACAAGCATGCTCGGCGGTCGTCGAACCGTTGCAGCATCCAGGGGTTACGATGACAACAACACCTGTTAGCACCTCCACCAGATATTACGTAGTGGTGACGTATGTCCAGACTGTGAGGAAGAGAGCGAGAAGTTCTAAAATAAACTGTTTATTGGGCTGACCTGCGCCCACAATGAACTGAATCACTCGGCGGCGGGGAAATCAATAAGCATGCTCGGCGATCGTCGAACATTGGCAGCCTCCTGGGGTGACTATGACAATAACATCTGTTAGCACCTCCACCAGATGTCACGTAGTGGTGACGGCACTGCAGACTGTGAGGAAGAGAGTGAGTTCTAAAATGAAGCTGTTTATTGGGCTTACCTGCGCCCACAATGAACTGAATCACTCGGCGGCGGCGAAAGCAACAAGCCTGCTCGGAGGTCGTCGAACATTGGTAGAATCCAGGGGTGACGATGACAAGAACATCAGTTAGGACCTCCACCAGATATTACGTATTGGTGACGGCACTCCAGACTGTGAGGAAGAGAGTGAGTTCTAAAATGAAATGTTTATTGGGCTGACCTGCGTACACAATGAACTGAATCTCTCGGCGGCGGCGAAAGGAACAAGTCTGCCCGGCTGTCGTCGAACATTGGTGGAATCCAGGGGTATGGATGACAAGAACATCAGTTAGCATTTCCAACAGACGTTACGTAGTGGTGACGGCACTCCAGACTGTGAGGAGGAAAGTGAGTTCTAAAGTGAAACTGTTTATTGGGCTGACCTGCGCCCACAGTCTACTGAATAACTCTGCGGCGGCGAAATCAACAAGCATGCTCGGCGGTCGTCGAACATTGGCAGCCTCCAGGGGTGATGATGACAAGAACATCTATTAACACCTACACCAGATGTTACGTAGTGGTGACGGCAGTCCAGACTGTGAGGAAGAAAGTCAGTTCTATAATGAAACTGTTTATGGGGCTGACCAGTGCCCACAATGAACTGAATCACTCGGCGGCGGCGAAAGCAGCAAGCATGCTCCGCGGTCGTCGAACAGTGGTAGCCTCCAGGGGTGACGATGACAAGCACATCTCTTAGCACCTCCACCAGATGGTACGTAGTGGTGACGGAACTCCAGACTGTGAAAAAGAAAGCGGGTTCTAAAATGAAACTGTTTATATGGCTGACCTGCGCACACAATGAAGTGAATCACTCGGCGGCGGCGAGATCAACAAGCATGCTCGGCGGTCCTCGAACAGTGGCAGCATCCAGGGGTGACGATGACAAGAACATCTGTTAGCACCTCCACCAGGTGTTACGTAGTGGTGACGGCAGTCCAGACTGTGAGGAAGAGAGCGAATTCTGAAAGGAAACTGTTTATTGGGCTGACCTGCGCCCACAATCTACTGAATCACTCTGCGGCGGCGAACGCAGAAAGCATGCTCGGCGGTTGTCGAACACTGGCTGCCTCCAGGGGTGACGATGAAAAGAACATGAGTTAGCACCTCCACCAGATGTTACGTAGTAGTGACGGCACTCCAGACTGTGAGGAAGAGAGTGGGTTTTAATATGAGACTGTTTATGTGGCCGACCTGCGCAAAAATGAACTAAATCACTCGGCTGCGGCGAAATCAACAAGCATGCTCGGCGGTCGTCTAACATTGGCAGCCTCCAGGGGTGATGATGACAAGGATATCTGTTATAACCTCCACCACACGTCACATAGTGGTGACGGCACTACAGACTGTTAAAAAGAGAGTGAGTTCTAAAATGAAGGTGTTCATTAGGCTGACCTGCGCCCACACTGAACTGAATCACTCGGCAGCGCCGAAAGCAACAAGAATGCTCGGCGGTGATCGAACATTGCCAGATACCATGGGTGAGGTTGATAAGGGCATCTATTAGAACCTCCACTAAATGTTATGTAGTGGTGACGGCAGTCCAGACTGTGAGGAAGGGGGCCAGAAGTTCAAAAATGAAACTGTTTATCGGGATGACCTGCTTCGACAATGAACTGAATCACTCGGCGGCGGCGAAAGCAGCAAGCATGCTCGGCGGTCGTCGAACAGTTGTAGCCTCCAGGGGTGACGATGAAAAGAACATCTGTTAGCCCCTCCACCAAATGTTACGTAGTGGTGACGGCAATTCAGACTGTCAGGAAGGGAGCGAGTTCTAAAATGAAGCTGTTTATTCGGCTGACCTGCGCCCACAATGAACTGAATCACTCGGCGGCGGCGAAATCAATAAGCATGCTCGGCGATCGTCGAACATTGGCAGCCTCCTGGGGTGACTATGACAATAACATCTGTTAGCACCTCCACCAGATGTTACGTATTGGTGATGGCGGTCCAGAGTGTGAGGAAGAGAGCGATAAGTTATAAAATGAAACTGTTTATTCGGCTGACCTGCCCCCACAATGAACTGAATCATTCGGCGGCGGCGAAATCAACAAGCGTGCTCGGCGATCGTCGAACATTGGCAGCCTCCAGGGGTGACGATGACAACAACACCTGTTAGCACCTCCACCAGATATTACGTAGTGGTGACGTATGTCCAGACTGTGAGGAAGGGAGCGAGAAGTTCTAAAATAAACTGTTTATTGGGCTGACCTGCGCCAACAATGAACTGAATCACTTGGCGGCGGCGAAATCAAAAAGCATGCTCGGCGGTCGTCGAACATTGGCAACCTCCAGGGGTCACGATGACAAGGACATCTGTTAGCACCTCCACCACATGTCACGTAGTGGTGACGGCACTGCAGACTGTGAGGAAGAGAGTGAGTTCTAAAATGAAGCTGTTTATTGGGCTTACCTGCGCCCACAATGAACTGAATCACTCGGCGGCGGCGAAAGGAACAAGTCTGCCCGGCTGTCGTCGAACATTGGTGGAATCCAGGGGTGTGGATGACAAGAACATCAGTTAGCATTTCCAACAGACGTTACGTAGTGGTGACGGCACTCCAGACTGTGAGGAGGAAAGTGAGTTCTAAAGTGAAACTGTTTATTGGGCTGACCTGCGCCCACAGTCTACTGAATAACTCTGCGGCGGCGAAATCAACAAGCATGCTCGGCGGTCGTCGAACATTGGCAGCCTCCAGGGGTGATGATGACAAGAACATCTATTAGCACCTACGCCAGATGTTACGTAGTGGTGACGGCAGTCCAGACTGTGAAGAAGAAAGTGAGTTCTAAAATGAAACTGTTTATGGGGCTGACCAGTGCGCACAATGAACTGAATCACTCGGCGGCGGCGAAAGCAGCAAGCATGCTCCGCGGTCGTCGAACAGTGGTAGCCTCCAGGGGTGACGATGACAAGCACATCTCTTAGCACCTCCACCAGATGGTACGTAGTGGTGACGGAACTCCAGACTGTGAAAAAGAAAGCGGGTTCTAAAATGAAACTGTTTATATGGCTGACCTGCGCACGCAATGAAGTGAATCACTCGGCGGCGGCGAAAGGAAGAAATCTGCCCGGCTGTCGTCGAACATTGTTAGAATGCATGGGTGACGATGACAAGAACATCAGTTAGCACATCCACCAGATGTTACGTAGTGGTGGCGGCACTCCAGACTGTGAACAAGAGAGTGAGTTCTAAAATGAAAATGTTTATTGGGCTGACCTGCGCCCACAATGATCTGAATCACTTGGCTGCCGCGAAATCAAAAAGCATGCTCGGCGGTCGTGAAACATTGGCAGCCTCCAGGGGTGACGATGACAACGACATCTGTTAGCACATCCACCACATGTCACGTAGTGGTGACGGCACTCAAGACTGTGAGGAAGAGAGTGAGTTCTAAAATGAATCTGTTTATTGGGCTGACCTGCGCCCACAATGAACTTAGTCACTCGGCGGCGGCGAAAGCAACAAGACTGCTCGGCGGTCGTCGAACATTGGCAGAATCCAGGGGTGACGGTGACAAGAACATCAGTTAGCCCCTCCACCAGATGTTACGTAGTGGTGACGGCACTCCAGACTGTGAGGAAGAGAGTGAGTTCTAAAATGAAAATGTTTATTGGGCTGACCTGCGCCCACAATGAACTGAATCACTCGGCGGCGGCGAAAGCAACAAGCATGCTCGGCGGTCGTCGAACATTGGCAGAATCCAGGGGTGACGATAACAAGAACATCTGTTAGCACGTCGACCAGATGTTACCTAGTGGTGACCGCAGTCCAGACTGTGAGGAAAAGAGCAAGTTCTAAAATGAAACTGTTCATTGTGCCGACCGGCGCCCACAATGATCTAAAGCACTCGGCGGCGGCGAAAGCAACAAGCATGCTCGGCGGTCGTCGAACATCGCCAGCCTCCAGGGTTGAGGATGACAAGAACATCTGTTAGCACCTCCACCAGCCGTTACGTATTGGTGATGATGGTCCAGAGTGTGAGGAAGAGAGCGATAAGTTATAAAATGAAACTGTTTATTCGGCTGACCTACGCCCACAATGAACTGAATCACACGGCGGCGGCGAAAACAACAAGCATGCTCGGCGATCGTCGAACATTGGCAGCCTCCAGGGGTGACTATGACAAGAACATCTGTTAGCACCTCCACCATATGTTACGTAGTGGTGACGGCAGTCCAGACTGTGGGGAATAGAGTGAGTTCTAAAATAAAACTGTTTATTAGGCTGACCTGCGCCCACAATGAACTGAATCATTCGGTTGCGGCGAAAGCAGCAAGCATGCTCGGCGGTTGTCGAACATTGGCAGCCTCCAGGGGTGACGATGACCAGAACATCTGATAGCACCTCCACCAGGTGCTACCTAGTGGTGACGGCAGTCCTGACTGTGAGGAAGAGAGGGAGTTCTAAAATCAAACTGTTTATTTGGCAGACCGGCGCCCACAATGAACTAAATCACTCGGCGGCGGTGAAAGCAAGAAGCTTGCTCGGCGGTCGTCGAACATCGCCAGCCTCCTGGCGTTAGGATGATAAGAACATCTGTTAGCACCTCCACCATATGTTACGTAGTGGTGATGGCAGTCCAGACTGTGAGGAAGTGAGTGGGTTCTAAAATGAAACTGTTTTTTTGGGGGTGACCTGCGCCCACAGTGAACTGAATGACTCGGCGGTGGCGAAACCAACAAGCATGCTCGGCGGTCATAGGCAGCCTCCAAGGGTGACGATGACAAGAACATCTGTTAGCACCTCCACCAAATGTTACGTAGTAGTGACGCCACTCCAGACTGTGAGGAGAGAGCGAGTTCTAAATTGAAACTTTTTATGGGGCTGACCTGCGCCAACAATGAACTGAATCAGTCGGCGGCTGCGAAACCAAAAAGCATGCTCGCCGGTCGTCGAACAGTGGTAGAATCCAGGAGTGACGATGACAAGAACATATGTTAGCACCTCCACCAGATATTACGTCGTTGTGACGGCAGTCCAGACTCTCAGGAAGAGAGTGAGTTCTAAAATGAAACTTTTATTTGGCTCACCTGCGCCCGTAATGAACTGAATCACTCGGTGGCGGCGAAAGCAACAAGACCGCTCGGCGGTCGTCGAACATTTTCAGCCTTCAGGGGTAACGATGACAAGTACATCAGTTAGCACCACCACCAGATATTAGGTCGTGATGACGGCAGTCTAGACTATGAGGAGGAGTGCCAGAAGTACTAAAATAAAACTGTTTATTGGGCTGACCTGCGCCCACAATGAACTGAATCATTCGGCGGCGGCGAAAGCAACAAGTCCGCTCGGCGGTCGTCGAACATCGGCAGCCTCCAGGGGTGACGATAACAAGAACATCTGTTAGCACCTCCGCCAGGTGTTACGTAGTTGTGACAGCAGTCCAGACTGTGAGAAAGAAAGCGGGTTCTAAAATCAAACTGTTTACTGGGCTGACCTGCGCCCACAATGAACTGAATCACCCGGCGGCGGCGAAATCACCAAGCATGCTCGGCGGTCATTGGCAGCCTCCAGGGGTGACGATGACAAGAACATCAGTTAGCACCTCCACCAGATGTTACGTAGTGATGACGGCACTCCAGACTGCGAGGAAAAGAGTGAGTTCTAAAATGAAACTTTTTTTTGGGCTGACCTGCGCCCACAATGAACTGAATGACTCGGCGGCGGCGAAATCAACAAGCATGCTCGGCGGTCGTCGAACCGTGGCAGCATCCAGGGGTGACGATGACAAGCACATCTCATAGCACCTGCACCAGATGGCACGTAGTGGTGACGGAACTCCAGACTGTGAGGAGGAAGGTGGGTTCTAAAATGAAACTGTTTATATGGCTGACCAGCGCACACAATGAAGTGAATCATTCGGCAGCGGCGAAAGCAACAAGCATGCTCGGCGGTCGTCGAACATTGGCAGCCTCCAGGCGAGTTGATGACAAGAACATCAGTTAGCACCTCTACCAGATGTTACGTAGTGATGACGGCACTCCAGACTGTGAGGAAGAGAGTGAGTTCTAAAACGAAACTGTTTATTCGGCTGACCTGCGCCCACAATGAACTGAATCACTCGGCGGCGGTGAAAGCAAGAAGCTTGCTCGGCGGTCGTCGAACATCGCCAGCCTCCTGGCGTTAGGATGATAAGAACATCTATTAGCACCTAAACCATATGTTACGTAGTGGTGATGGCAGTCCAGACTGTGAGGAAGTGAGTGGGTTCTAAAATGAAACTGTTTTTTGGGGTGACCTGCGCCCACAATGAACTGAATGACTCGGCGGTGGCGAAATCAACAAGCATGCTCGGCAGTCATAGGCAGCCTCCAGGGGTGACGATGACAAGAACATCTGTTAGCAGCTCCACCAAATGTTACGTAGTAGTGACGCCACTCCAGACTGTGAGGAAGAGAGCGAGTTCTAAATTGAAACTTTTTATTCGGCTGACCTGCGCCCACAATGAACTGAATGACTCGGCGGCGGCGAAATCAACAAGCATGCTCGGCAGTCGTCGAACAGTGGCTGCATCCAGGGGTTACGATGACAACAACACCTGTTAGCACCTCCACGAGATATTACGTAGTGGTGACGTATGTCCAGACTGTGAGGAAGAGAGCGAGAAGTTCAAAAATAAACTGTTTATTGGGCTGACCTGCGCCAACAATGAACTGAATCACTTGGCGGCGGCGAAATCAAAAAGCATGCTCGGCGGTCGTCGAACATTGGCAGCCTCGAGGGGTCACGATGACAAGGACATCTGTTAGCACCTCCACCACATGTCACGTAGTGGTGACGGCACTGCAGACTGTGAGGAAGAGAGTGAGTTCTAAAATGAAGCTGTTTATTGGGCTTACCTGCGCCCACAATGAACTGAATCACTCGGCGGCGGCGAAAGCAACAAGCCTGCTCGGTGGTCATCGAGCATTGGTAGAATCCAGGGGTGACGATGACAAGAACATCAATTAGGACCTCCACCAGATATTACGTATTGGTGACGGCACTCCAGACTGTGAGGAAGAGAGTGAGTTCTAAAATGAAATGATTATTGGGCTGACCTGCGTACACAATGAACTGAATCTCTCGGCGGCGGCGAAAGGAACAAGTCTGCCCGGCTGTCGTCGAACATTGGTGGAATCCAGGGGTGTGGATGACAAGAACATCAGTTAGCATTTCCAACAGACGTTACGTAGTGGTGACGGCACTCCAGACTGTGAGGAAGAAAGTGAGTTCTAAAATGAAACTGTTTATGGGGCTGACCTGCGCCCACAATGAACTGAGTCACTCGGCGGCGGCGAAAGCAACAAGACTGCTCGGCGGTCGTCGAACATTGGTAGAATCCAGGGGTGACGGTGACAGTAACATCTGTTAGCACCCCCACCAGATGTTACGCAGTGGTTACGGCAGTCCAGACTGTGAGGAAGAGAGCGAGAAGTTCTAAAATGAAACTGCTTATTGGGATGACCTGCGCCCTCAATGAAATGAATCACTCGGCGGCGGCGAAAGCAACAAGCATGCTCGGCGGTTGTAGAACATTGGCAGCCTCTAGGGGTGACGATGACAAGAACATCTGTTAGCACCTCCACCAGATATCACGTATTGGTGACGGCAGTCCACACTGTGACGAAGAATGCGAGTTCTAAAACGAAACTATTTACTGGGCTGACCTGCGCCCACAATCAACTGAGTCACTCGGCGGCGGCGAAATCAACAAGCGTGCTCGGCTATCGTCGAACATTGGCAGCCTCCAGGGGTGACGATGACAAGAACATCTGTTAGCACCTCCACCAGATGTTACCTAGTGGTGACCGCAGTCCAGACTGTGAGGAAAAGAGCAAGTTCTAAAATGAAACTGTTCATTCTGCCGACCTGCGCCCACAGTGAAGTGAGTCACTCGGCGGTGGCAAATGCAAGAAGCATGCTCGGCGGTCGTCCAACATCGCCAGCCTCCAGGGGTGAGGATGAAAAGAACATCTTTTAGCACCTCCACCAGCCGTTACGTATTGGAGATGATGGTCCAGAGTGTGAGGAAGAGAGCGATAAGTTATAAAATGAAACTGTTTATTCGGCTGACCCTCGCCCACAATGAACTTAATCACACGGCGGCGGCGAAAACAACAAGCATGCTCGGCGATCGTCGAACATTGGCAGCCTCCAGGGGTGACTATGACAAGAACATCTGTTAGCACCTCCACCATATGTTACGTAGTGGTGACGGCAGTCCAGACTGTGGGGAATAGAGTGAGTTCTAAAATGAAACTGTTTATTAGGCTGACCTGCGCCAAGAATTAACTGAATCAGTCGGCGGCGGCGAAACCAACAAACATGCTCGGCGGTTGTCGAACATTGGCAGCCTCCAAGGGTGACGATGACCAGAACATCTGATAGCACCTCCACCAGGTGCTACCTAGTGGTGACGGCAGTCCTGACTGTGAGGAAGAGAGGGAGTTCTAAAATGAAACTGTTTATTTGGCAGACCGGCGCCCACAATGAACTAAATCACTCGGCGGCGGTGAAAGCAAGAAGCTTGCTCGGCGGTCGTCGAACATTTTCAGCCTTCAGGGGTAACGATGACAAGTACATCGGTTAGCACCACCACCAGATATTAGGTCGTGGTGACGGCAGTCTAGACTATGAGGAGGAGAGCCAGAAGTACTAAAATAAAACTGTTTATTGGGCTGACCTGCGCCCACAATGAACTGAATCATTCGGCGGCGGCGAAAGCAACAAGTCCGCTCGGCGGTCGTCGAACATCGGCAGCCTCCAGGGGTGACGATAACAAGAACATCTGTTAGCACCTCCGCCAGGTGTTACGTAGTGGTGACGGCAGTCCAGGCTGTGAGAAAGAAAGCGGGTTCTAAAATGAAACTGTTTATTGGGCTGACCTGCGCCCACAATGAACTGAGTCACCCGGCGGCGGCGAAATCACCAAGCATGCTCGGCGGTCATTGGCAGCCTCCAGGGGTGACGATGACAAGAACATCAGTTAGCACCTCCACCAGATGTTACGTAGTGATGACGGCACTCCAGACTGCGAGGAAAAGAGTGAGTTCTAAAATGAAAGTTTTTTTGGGCTGACCTGCGCCCACAATGAACTCAATGACTCGGCGGCGGCGAAATCAACAAGCATGCTCGGCGGTCGTCGAACAGTGGCAGCATCCAGGGGTGACGATGACAACAACATCTGTTAGCACCTCCACCAGATATTACGTAGTGGTGACGTCAGCCCAGACGGCGAGGAAGAGAGCGAGAAGTTCTAAAATAAACTGTTTATTGGGCTGATCTGCGCCCACAATGAACTGAATCACCCGGCGGCGGCGAAGTCACCAAGCATGCTCGTCGGTCATTGGCAGCCTCCAGGGGTCACGATGACAAGAACATCTGTTAGCACCTCCACCGGATGTTACGTAGTGGTGACGGCAGTCCAGACTGTGAGGAAGAGAGCGAGTTTTAAATTGAAACTTTGTAGTGGGCAGACCTGCGCCAACAATGAACTGAATCAGTCGGCGGCGGCGAAACCAACAAGCATGCTCGGCGTTCGTCGAACATTGGTAGAATCCAGGGGTGACGATGACAAGAACATCAGTTAGGACCTCCACCAGATATTACGTATTGGTGACGGCACTCCAGACTGTGAGGAAGAGAGTGAGTTCTAAAATGAAATGTTTATTGGGCTGACCTGCGCCAAAAATGAACTGAATCACTTGGCGCCGGCGAAATCAAAACGCATGCTCGGCGGTCGTCGAACATTGGTAGAATCCAGGGGTGACGATGACAAGAACATCAGTTAGGACCTCCACCAAATATTACGTATTGGTGACGGCACTCCAGACTGTGAGGAAGAGAGTGAGTTCTAAAATGAAATGTTTATTGGGCTGACCTGCGTACACAATGAACTGAATCACTCGGTGGCGGCGAAAGCAACAAGCATGCTCGGCGGTCGTCGAACATTGGCAGAATCCAGGGGTGACGATGACAAGAACATCTGTTAGCACCTCCACCAGGTGTTTCGTAGTGGTGACGGCAGTCCAGACTGTGAGGAAGAGATCGAGAAGTTCTAAAATAAACTGTTTATTGGGCTGACCTGCGCCCAAAATGAACTGAATCACCCGGCGGCGGCGAAATCACGTAGCTTGCTGGGCGGTCATTGGCAGCCTCCAGGGGTGACGATGACAAGAACATCTGTTAGCAGATCCACCGGATGTTACGTAGTTGTGACGGCAGTCCCGACTGTGAGGAAGAGAGTGAGTTCTAAAATTGGGCTGACCTGCGCCCACAATGAACTAAATCACTCGTCAGCGGCGAAAGGAAAAGAATGCTCGGCGGTCGTCGAACATTGTCAGCCTCCCGGGGTGACGATGACAAGAACATCTGTTAGCAACACCACCAGATGTTACGTACTGGTGACGGCAGTCCAGACTGTGAGGCCGAGAGCGAGTTCTAAAATGAAACTGTTTATTGGGCTGACCTGCGCCCACAATGAACTAGATCGCTCGGCGGCGGTGAAAGCAACCAGCATGCTTGGCGGTGGTCGAACATTGGCAGTCCCAAGGGGTGACGATGACAAGAACATCTGTTACCACCTCCAGCTGGCATTACTTAGTGGTGACGGTAGTCCAGACTGTGAAGAAGAGAGCCTGAATTTCTAAAATAAAACTGTTTATTGGGCTGACCTGCGCCCTCAATGAACTGAATCACTCGGAGGCGGCGAAAACGACAAGCATGCTCGGCGGTCTTCAAACATTGGCAGCCTCCAGGAGTGAGGGTGAAAAAGGCATCAATTAGCACCTTCACCAGATGTTACGTAGTGGTGACGGCAGTCCAGACTGTGAGGAAAAGAGCGAGAAGTTCTAAAATGAAACTGTTTATAGAGTTGACCTGCTCCCACAATGAACTGAATTACTCGGCGGCGGCGAATCAACATGCATGCTCGGCGGTCGTCGAAAATTGGCAGCCTCCAAGGTTGACGATGACAAGAACATCTGTTAGCACCTCCACCAGATGTTACCTAGTGGTGACGGCAGTCCACACTGTGAGGAAGAGAGCGAGTTCTAAAATGAAACTTTGTAGTGGGCTGACCTGCGCCAAGAATTAACTGAATCAGTCGGCGGCGGCGAAACCAACAAACATGCTCGACGTTCGTCGAACATTGGCAGCCTCCAGGCGTCAGGGTGATAAAGGCATATATTAAAACCTCCTCCAAATGTTACGTAGAGGTGACAGCAGTTCAGACTGTCAGGAAGAGAGCGAGTTCTAAAATGAAACGTTTTATTGGGCTGACCTGCGCCAACAATGAACTGAATCACTTGGCGGCGGCGAAAGCAACCAGCCTGCTCGGCGGTCGTCGAACATTGATAGAATCCAGGGGTGACGATGACAAGAACATCAGTTAGCACCTCCACCAGATGTTACGTAGTGGTGACGGCACTCCAGACTGTGAGGAAAAGAGTGAGTTCTAAAATTGGGCTGACCTGCGCCCACAATGAACTGAATCACTCGGCGGCGGCGAAAGGAAAAGCCTGCTCGGCGGTCGTCGAACATTGGCAGAATCCAGGGGTGACGATGACAAGAACATATGTTAGCACCTCCACCAGGTGTTACGTAGTGGTGACGGCAGTCAAGACTGTGAGGAAGAGAGCGAGTTATAAATTGAAACTTTTTATTGGGCTGACCTGCGCCAACAATGAACTGAAACAGTCGGCGGCGGCGAAACCAAAAAGCATGCTCGCCGCTCGTCGAACATTGGTAGAATCCATGAGTGACGATGACAAGAACATATGTTAGCACCTCCAGCAGATGTTACGTAGTGATGACGGCATTCCAGACTGTGAGGAAGAGAGTGAGTTCCAATATGAAACTTTTTAGTGGGCTGACCTGCGCCAACAATGAACTGAATCAGTCGGCGGCGACGAAACCAACAAGCATGGTCGGCGTTCGTCGAACATTGGCAGCCTCCAAGGATGAGGGTGATAAGGGCATATATTAAATCCTCCACCAAATGTTACGTAGTGGTGACGGCAGTTCAGACTGTCAGGAAGAGAGCGAGTTCTAAAAGGAAACCTTTTATTGGGCTGACCTGCGCCAACAATGAACTGAATCACTTGGCGGCCGCGAAATCAAAAGTATGCTCGGCGGTCGTCGAACATTGGCAGCCTCCAGGGGTGACGATGACAACGACATCCGTTAGCACCTCCACCACATGTCACGTAGTGGTGACGGCACTCCAGACTGTGAGGAAGAGAGTGAGTTCTAAAATGAATCTGTTTATTGGGCTGACCTGCGCCCACAATGAACTGAGTCACTCGGCGGCGGCGAAAGCAACAAGACTGCTCGGCGGTCGCCGATCATTGCTAGAATCCAGGTGTGACGGTGACAAGAACATCAGTTAGCACCTCCACCAGATGTTACGTAGTGGTGACGGCAGTCCAGACTGTGAGGATGAGAGCGAGTTCTAAAATGAAACTGTTTATTGGGCTGACCTGCGCCCACATTGAACTGAATCACTCGGCGGCGGCGAAAGCAGCAAGCATGCTCGGTGGTCGTCGAACATTGGCAGCCTCCAGAGGTGATGACAAGAACATCTGTTAGCACCTCCACCAGATTTTACCTAGTGGTAATGGCAGTCCAGACTGTGAGGAAGAGAGCGAGTTCTAAAATGAAACTTTATTGGGCTGACCTGCGCCCACAACGAACTAGATCACTCGGCGGCGGTGAAAGCAACCAGCATGCTTGGCGGTGGTCGAACATTGGCAGCCCCAAGGGGTGACGATGACAAGAACATCTGTTAGCACCTCCAACTGACATTACTTAGTGGTGACGGCAGTCCAGACTGTGAGGAAGAGAGCCTGAATTTCTAAAATAAAACTGTTTATTGGGCTGACCTGCTTCCTCAATGAACTGAATCACTCAGTGACGGCGAAAGCGACAAGCATGCTCGGCGGTCTTCAAACATTGGCAGCCTCCAGGAGTGAGGGTGAAAAGGGCATCAATTAGCACCTTCACCAGATGTTACGTCGTGGTGACGGCAGTCCAGACTGTGAGGAAAAGAGCGGGGCGTTCTAAAATGAAACTGTTTATAGAGTTGACCTCAACCACAATGAACTGAATCACCCGGCGGCGGCGAAATCGACAAGCATGCTCGGCGGTCGTCGAACGTTGGCAGCCTCTAGGTGTGACGTTGACAAGAACATCTGTTAGCACCTTCACCAGATGTTACGTAGTGGTGATGGCAGTCCAGACTGTGAGGAAGAGAGTGAGTTCTAAAATGAAACTGCTTTTTGGGGTGACCTTCGCCCACAAAGAACTGATTGACTCGGCGGTGCGAAATCACCAAGCATGCTCGGCGGTCATTGGCAGCCTCCAGGGGTGACGACGACAAGAACATCTGTTAGCACCTCCACCAAATGTTACGTAGTATTGACGCCACTCCAGACTGTGAGGAAGAGAGCGAGTTATAAATTGAAACTTTTTATTGGGCTGACCTGCGCCAACAATGAACTGAATCAGTCGGCGGCGGCGAAACCAAAAAGCATGCTCGCCGGTCGTCGAACATTGGTAGAATCCAGGAGTGACGATGACAAGAACATATGTTAGCACCTCCAGCAGTTGTTACGTAGTGGTGACGGCAGTTCAGACTGTCAGGAAGAGAGCGAGTTCTAAAATGAAACATTTTATTGGGCTGACCTGCGTCAACAATGAACTGAATCACTTGGCGGCCGCGAAATCAAAAAGCATGCTCGGTGGTCGTCGAACATTGGCAGCCTCCAGGGGTGACGATGACAACGACATCTGTTAGCACCTCCACCACATGTCACGTAGTGGTGACGGCACTCCAGACTGTGAGGAAGAGAGTGAGTTCTAAAATGAATCTGTTTATTGGGCTGACCTGCGCCCACAATGAACTGAGTCACTCGGCGGCGGCGAAAGTAACAAGACTGCTCGGCGGTCGTCGAACATTGGTAGAATCCAGGGGTGACGGTGACAAGAACATCAGTTAGCACCTCCACCAGATGTTACGTAGTGGTGACGGCACTCCAGACTGAGGAAGAGAGTGAGTTCTAAAATGAAAATGTTTATTGGGCTGACCTGCGCCCACAATGAACTGAATCACTCGGCGGCGGCGAAAGCAACAAGCATGCTCGGCGGTCGTCGAACATTGGCAGAATCCAGGGGTGACGATGACAAGAACATCTGTTAGCACCTCCACCAGGTGTTTCGTAGTGGTGACGGCAGTCCAGACTGTGAGGAAGAGATCGAGAAGTTCTAAAATAAACTGTTTATTGGGCTGACCTGCGCCCACAATGAACTGAATCCCCCGGCGGCGGAGAAATCACGTAGCTTGCTGGGCGGTCATTGGCAGCCTCCAGGGGTACGATGACAAGAACATCTGTTAGCACCTCCACCGGATGTTACGTAGTTGTGACGGCAGTCCCGACTGTGAGGAAGAAAGTGAGTTCTAAAATTGGGCTGACCTGCGCCCACAATGAACTGAATCACTCGGAGGCGGCGAAAGCGACAAGCATGCTCGGCGGTCTTCAAACATTGGCAGCCTCCAGGAGTGCGGGTGAAAAAGGCATCAATTAGCACCTTCACCAGATGTTACGTAGTGGTGACGGCAGTCCAGACTGTGAGGAAAAGAGCGAGAAGTTCTAAAATAAAACTGTTTATAGAGTTGACCTCAACCACAATGAACTGAATCACCCGGCGGCGGCGAAATCGACAAGCAAGCTCGGCGGTCGTCGAACGTTGGCAGCCTCCAGGTGTGACGTTGACAAGAACATCTGTTAGCACCTTCACCAGTTGTTACGTAGAGGTGACGGCTGTCCAGACTGTGAGGAAGAGAGTGAGTTCTAAAATGAAACTGTTTATTGGGCTGGCCTGCGGCCACAATAAACTGAATCCCTCAGCGGCGGGGAAAACAACAAGCATGCTCTGAAGTTGTAGAACATTGGCAGCCTACAGGGGTGACGATGGCAAGAACATCTTTTAGCATCTCGACCAGATGTTAGGTAGTGGTGACGGCAGCCCAGACTGTGAGGAAGAGAGCGAGAAGTTTTAAAATGAAACTGTTTACTGGGCTGAGCAGCGCCCACAATGAACTGAATGACCCGGCGGCGGCATAACAACAAGCATGCTCGGCGGTCGTAGAACATTGGCAGCCTCCAGTGGTGATGATGACAGGAACATCTGTTAGCACCCCCACCAGATGTTACGTAGTGGTGACGCCAGTCCAGGCTGTGAGGAAGAGAGCGAGAAGTTCTAAAATGAAACTGTTTATTGGGCTGACCTGCGCCCACATTCAACTGAGTCACTCGGCGGCGGCGAATGCAAGAAGCATGCTCGGCGGTCGTCGAACATCGCCAGCCTCCAGGGGTGAGGATGACAAGAACATTTGTTAGCACCTCCACCAGATGTTATGTATTGGTGATGGCAGTCCAGACTGTGAGGAAGAGAGCGATAAGTTATAAAATGAAACTGTTTATTCGGCTTACCTGCTCCCACAATGAACTGAATCACTCGGCGGCGGCGAATCAACATGCATGCTCGGCGGTCTTCGAAAATTGGCAGCCTCCAAGGGTGACGATGACAAGAACATCTTTTAGCACCTCCACCAGATGTTACCTAGTGGTGACGGCAGTCCAGACTGTGAGGAAGAGAGCGAGTTCTAAAATGAAACTTTGTAGTGGGCTGACCTGCGCCAAGAATTAACTGAATCGGTCGGCGGCGGCGAAACCAACAAACATGCTCGGCGTTCGTCGAACATTGGCAGCCTCCAGGGGTGAGGGTGATAAGGGCATATATTAAAACCTCCACCAAATGTTACGTAGAGGTGAAAGCAGTTCAGACTGTCAGGAAGAGAGCGAGTTCTAAAATGAAACGTTTTATTGGGCTGACCTGCGCCAACAATGAACTGAATCACTTGGCGGCGGCGAAAGCAACCAGCCTGGTCGGCGGTCGTCGAACATTGGCAGAATCCAGGGGTGACGATGACAAGAACATCTGTTAGCACCTCCACCAGGTGTTACGTAGTGGTGACGGCAGTCCAGACTGTGAGGAAGAAAGTGAGTTCTAAAATGAAACTGTTTATGTGGCTGACCAGTGCCCACAATGGACTGAATCACTCGGCGGCGGCGAAAGCAGCAAGCATGCTCCGCGGTCGTCGAACAGTGGTAGCCTCCAGGGGTGACGATGACAAGCACATCTCTTAGCACCTCCACCAGATGGTACGTAGTGGTGACGGAACTCCAGACTGTGAAAAAGAAAGCGGGTTCTAAAATGAAACTGTTTATATGGCTGACCTGCGCACACAATGAAGTGAATCACTCGGCGGCGGCGAAAGGAAGAAATCTGCCCGGCTGTCGTCGAACATTGTTAGAATGCATGGGTGACGATGACAAGAACATCAGTTAGCACATCCACCAGATGTTACGTAGTGGGGACGGCACTCCAGACTGTGAGCAAGAGAGTGAGTTCTAAAATGAAAATGTTTATTGAGCTGACCTGCGCCCACAATGATCTGAATCACTTGGCGGCCGCGAAATCAAAAAGCATGCTCGGCGGTCGTGAAACATTGGCAGCCTCCAGGGGTGACGATGACAACGACATCTGTTAGCACATCCACCACATGTCACGTAGTGGTGACGGCACTCAAGACTGTGAGGAAGAGAGTGAGTTCTAAAATGAATCTGTTTATTGGGCTGACCTGCGCCCGCAATGAACTTAGTCACTCGGCGGCGGCGAAAGCAACAAGACTGCTCGGCGGTCGTCGAACATTGGTAGAATCCAGGGGTGACGGTGACAAGAACATCAGTTAGCCCCTCCACCAGATGTTACGTAGTGGTGACGGCACTCCAGACTGTGAGGAAGAGAGTGAGTTCTAAAATGAAAATGTTTATTGGGCTGACCTGCGCCCACAATGAGCTGAATCACTCGGCGGCGGCGAAAGCAACAAGCATGCTCGGCGGTCGTCGAACATTGGCAGAATCCAGGGGTGACGATAACAAGCACATCTGTTAGCACCTCGACCAGATGTTAGGTAGTGGTGACGGCAGCCCAGAGTGTGAGGAAGAGAGCGAGAAGTTCTAAAATGAAACTGTTTACTGGGCTGAGCTGCGCCCACAATGAACTGAATGACCCGGCGGCGGCATAACAACAAGCACGCTCGGCGGTCGTAGAACATTGGCAGCCTCCAATGGTGACGATGACAGTAACATCTGTGAGCACCCCCACCAGATGTTACGCAGTGGTGACGGCAGTCCAGACTGTGAGGAAGAGAGCGAGAAGTTCTAAAATGAAACTGCTTATTGGGATGACCTGCGCCCTCAATGAAATAAATCACTCGGCGGCGGCGAAAGCAACAAGCATGCTCGGCGGTCGTAGAACATTGGCAGCCTCTAGGGGTGACGATGACAAGAACATCTGTTAGCACCTCCACCAGATATCACGTATTGGTGACGGCAGTCACACTGTGACGAAGAGAGCGAGTTCTAAAACGAAACTATTTACTGGGCTGACCTGCGCCCACAATCAACTGAGTCACTCGGCGGCGGCGAAATCAACAAGCGTGCTCGGCTATCGTCGAACATTGGCAGCCTCCAGGGGTGACGATGACAAGAACATCTGTTAGCACCTCCACCAGATGTTACCTAGTGGTGACCGCAGTCCAGACTGTGAGGAAAAAAGCAAGTTCTAAAATGAAACTGTTCATTGTGCCGACCTGCGCCCACAGTGAACTGAATGACTCGGCGGGGCGAAATCAACAAGCATGCTCAGCGGTCGTAGAATATTGGCAGCCTCTACGGGTGACGATGACCAAAACATCTGTTAGCACCTCCACCAGATGTTACGTAGTGGTGACGGCAGTCCACACTGTGAGGAAGAGAGCGAGTTCTAAAACGAAACTATTTACTGGGCTGACCTGCGCCCACAATCAACTGAGTCACTCGGCGGTGGCAAATGCAAGAAGCATGCTCGGCGGTCGTCCAACATCGCCAGCCTCCAGGGGTGAGGATGACAAGAACATCTGTTAGCACCTCCACCAGCCGTTACGTATTGGTGATGATGGTGCAGAGTGTGAGGAAGAGAGCGATAAGTTATAAAATGAAACTGTTTATTCGGCTGACCCTCGCCCACAATGAACTGAATCACACGGCGGCGGCGAAAACAAGCATGCTCGGCGATCGTCGAACATTGGCAGCCTCCAGGGGTGACTATGACAAGAACATCTGTTAGCACCTCCACCATATGTTACGTAGTGGTGACGGCAGTCCAGACTGTGGGGAATAGAGTGAGTTTTAAAATGAAACTGTTTATTAGGCAGACCGGCGCCCACAATGAACTAAATCACTCGGCGGCGGTGAAAGCAAGAAGCTTGCTCGGCGGTCGTCGAACATCGCCAGCCTCCTGGCGTTAGGATGACAAGAGCATCTGTTAGCACCTCCACCAAATGTTACGTAGTAGTGACGCCACTCCAGACTGTGAGAAAGAGAGCGAGTTCTAAATTGAAACTTTTTATTGGGCTGACCTGCGCCAACAATGAACTGAATCAGTAGGCGGCTGCGAAACCAAAAAGCATGCTCGCCGGTCGTCGAACATTGGTATAATCCAGGAGTGACGATCACAAGACCATATGTTAGCACCTCCACCAGATATTACGTCGTTGTGACGGCAGTCCAGACTCTCAGGAAGAGAGTGAGTTCTAAAATGAAACTTTTATTTGGCTCACCTGCGCCCGTAATGAACTGAATCACTCGGTGGCGGCGAAAGCAACAAGACCGCTCGGCGGTCGTCGAACATTTTCAGCCTTCAGGGGTAACGATGACAAGTACATCGGTTAGCACCACCACCAGATATTAGGTCGTGGTGACGGCAGTCTAGACTATGAGGAGGAGAGCCAGAAGTACTAAAATAAAACTGTTTATTGGGCTGACCTGCGCCCACAATGAACTGAATCATTCGGCGGCGGCGAAAGCAACAAGTCCGCTCGGCGGTCGTCGAACATCGGCAGCCTCCAGGGGTGACGATAACAAGAACATCTGTTAGCACCTCCGCCAGGTGTTACGTAGTTGTGACAGCAGTCCAGACTGTGAGAAAGGAAGCGGGTTCTAAAATCAAACTGTTTACGGGGCTGACCTGCACCCAGAATGAACTAAATCACTCGTTGGCGGCGAGAGCGACAAGTATGCTCGCCGGTCGTCGAACATTGCCAGCCTCCAGGGGTGACGATGAAAAGAACATCTGTTAGCACCTCCGCCAGGTGTTACGTAGTGGTGACGGCAGTCCAGGCTGTGAGAACGAAAGCGGGTTCTAAAATGAAACTGTTTATTGGGCTGACCTGCGCCCACAATGAACTGAGTCACCCGGCGGCGGCGAAATCACCAAGCATGCTCGGCGGTCATTGGCAGCCTCCAGGGGTGACGATGACAAGAACATCAGTTAGCACCTCCACCAGATGTTACGTAGTGATGACGGCACTCCAGACTGCGAGGAAAAGAGTGAGTTCTAAAATGAAACTTTTTTTTGGGCTGACCTGCGCCCACAATGAACTGAATGACTCGGCGGCGGCGAAATCAACATGCATGCTCGGCGGTCGTCGAACAGTGGCAGCATCCAGGGGTGACGATGACAACAACATCTGTTAGCACCTCCTCCAGATATTACGTAGTGGTGACGTCAGCCCAGACGGTGAGGAAGAGAGCGAGAAGTTCTAAAATAATCTGTTTATTGGGCTGATCTGCGCCCACAATGAACTGAATCCCCCGGCGGCGGCGAAGTCACCAAGCATGCTCGTCGGTCATTGGCAGCCTCCAGGGGTCACGATGACAAGAACATCTGTTAGCACCTCCACCGGATGTTACGTAGTGGTGACGGCAGTCCAGACTGTGAATAAGAGAGCGAGTTTTAAATTGAAACTTTGTAGTGGGCTGACCTGCGCCAACAATGAACTGAATCAGTCGGCGGCGGCGAAACCAACAAGCGTGCTCGGCGTTCGTCGAACATTGGTAGAATCCAGGGGTGACGATGACAAGAACATCAGTTGGGATCTCCACCAGATATTACGTATTGGTGACGGCACTCCAGACTGCGAGGAAGAGAGTGAGTTCTAAAATGAAATGTTTATTGGGCTGACCTGCGCCAACAATGAACTGAATCACTTGGCGGCGGCGAAATCAAAACGCATGCTCGGCGGTCGTCGAACATTGGCAGCCTCCAGGGGTGACGATGACAATGACATCTGTTAGCAACTCCACCACATGTCACGTAGTGGTGACGGCACTCCAGACTATGAGGAAGAAAGTGAGTTCTAAAATGAAGCTGTTTATTGGGCTGCCCTGCGCCCACAATGAACTGAATCACCCGGCGGCGGCGAAATCGACAAGCATGCTCGGCGGTCGTCGAACAATGGCAGCCTCCAGGTGTGACGATGACAAGAACATCTGTTAGCACCTTCACCAGATGTTACGTAGAGGTGACGGCTGTCCAGACTGTGAGGAAGAGAGTGAGTTCTAAAATGAAGCTGTTTATTGGGCTTACCTGCGCCCACAATGAACTGAATCACTCGGCGGCGGCGAAAGCAACAAGCCTGCTCGGTGGTCGTCGAACATTGGTAGAATCCAGGGGTGACGATGACAAGAACATCAGTTAGGACCTCCACCAAATATTACGTATTGGTGACGGCACTCCAGACTGTGAGGAAGAGAGTGAGTTCTAAAATGAAATGTTTATTGGGCTGACCTGCGTACACAATGAACTGAATCACTCGGTGGCGGCGAAAGCAACAAGCATGCTCGGCGGTCGTCGAACATTGGCAGAATCCAGGGGTGACGATGACAAGAACATCTGTTAGCACCTCCACCAGGTGTTTCGTAGTGGTGACGGCAGTCCAGACTGTGAGGAAGAGATCGAGAAGTTCTAAAATAAACTGTTTATTGGGCTGACCTGCGCCCACAATGAACTGAATCACCCGGCGGGGGCGAAATCACGTAGCTTGCTGGGCGGTCATTGGCAGCCTCCAGGGGTGACGATGACAAGAACATCTGTTAGCAGCTCCACCGGATGTTACGTAGTTGTGACGGCAGTCCCGACTGTGAGGAAGAGAGTGAGTTCTAAAACTGGGCTGACCTGCGCCCACAATGAACTGAATCACTCGTCAGCGGCGAAAGGAAAAGAATGCTCGGCGGTCGTCGAACATTGGCAGAATCCAGGGGTGACGATGACAAGAACATCTGTTAGCACCTCCACCAGGTGTTACGTAGCGGTGACGGAAGTCCAGACTGTGAGGACGAGAGCGAGTTCTAAAATAAACTTTTTATTGGGCTGACCTGCGCCCACAATGAACTGCATCACTCGGCGGCGGCGCAATCAACAAGCATGCTCGGCGGTCGTCGAACATTGTCAGCCTCCCGGGGTGACGATGACAAGAACATCTGTTGGCAACACCACCAGATGTTACGTACTGGTGACGGCAGTCCAGACTGTGAGGCCGAGAGCGAGTTCTAAAATGAATCTGTTTATTGGGCTGACCTGCGCTTACATTGAACTGAATCACTCGGCGGCAGCGGAAGCAGCAAGCATGCTCGGTGGTCGTCGAACATTGGCAGCCTCCAGAGGTGATGACAAGAACATCTGTTAGCACCTCCACCAGATTTTACCTAGTGCTAACGGCAGTCCAGACTGTGAGGAAGAGAGCGAGTTGTAAAATGAAACTTTTTTGGGCTGACCTGCGCCCACAATGAACTAGATCGCTCGGCGGCGGTAAAAGCAACCAGCATGCTTGGCGGTGGTCGAACATTGGCAGCCCCAAGGGGTGACGATGACAAGAACATCTGTTACCACCTCCAGCTGACATTACTTAGTGGTGACGGCAGTCCAGACTGTTAAGAAGAGAGCCTGAATTTCTAAAATAAAACTGTTTATTGGGCTGACCTGCGCCCTCAATGAACTGAATCACTCGGAGGCGGCGAAAGCGACAAGCATGCTCGGCGGTCTTCAAACATTGGCAGCCTCCAGGAGTGAGGGTGAAAAAGGCATCAATTAGCACCTTCACCAGATGTTACGTAGTGGTGACGGTAGTCCAGACTGTGAGGAAAAGAGCGAGAAGTTCTAAAATGAAACTGTTTATAGAGTTGACCTGCTCCCACAATGAACTGAATCACTCGGCGGCGGCGAATCAACATTCATGCTCGGCGGTCGTCGAAAATTGGCAGCCTCCAAGGTTGACGATGACAAGAACATCTGTTAGCACCTCCACCAGATGTTACCTAGTGGTCACGGTAGTCCAGACTGTGAGGAAGAGAGCGAGTTCTAAAATGAAACTTTGTAGTGGGCTGACCTGCGCCAAGAATTGACTGAAGCAGTCGGCGGCGGCGAAACCAACAAACATGCTCGACGTTCGTCGAACATTGGCAGCCTCCAGGGGTGAGGGTGATAAAGGCATATATTAAAACCTCCACCAAATGTTACGTAGAGGTGACAGCAGTTCAGACTGTCAGGAAGAGAGCGAGTTCTAAAATGAAACGTTTTATTGGGCTGACGTGCGCCAACAATGAACTGAATCACTTGGCGGCGGGGAAAGCAACCAGCCTGCTCGGCGGTCGTCGAACATTGGTAGAATCCAGGGGTGACGATGACAAGAACATCAGTTAGCACCTCCACCAGATGTTACGTAGTGGTGACGGCACTCCAGACTGTGAGGAAAAGAGTGAGTTCTAAAATTGGGCTGACCTGCGCCCACAATGAACTGAATCACTCGGCGGCGGCGAAAGGAAAAGCCTGCTCGGCGGTCGTCGAACATTGGCAGAATCCAGGGGTGACGATGACAAGAACATCTGTTAGCACCTCCACCAGGTGTTACGTAGTGGTGACGGCAGTCCAGACTGTGAGGAAGAGAGCGAGTTATAAATTGAAACTTTTTATTGGGCTGACCTGCGCCAACAATGAACTGAAACAGTCGGCGGCGGCGAAACCAAAAAACATGCTCGCCGGTCGTCGAACATTGGTAGAATCCAGGAGTGACGATGACAAGAACATATGTTAGCACCTCCAGCAGATGTTACGTAGTGATGACGGCATTCCAGACTGTGAGGAAGAGAGTGAGTTCCAATATGAAACTTTTTAGTGGGCTGACCTGCGCCAACAATGAACTGAATCAGTCGGCGGCGACGAAACCAACAAGCATGGTCGGCGTTCGTCGAACATTGGCAGCCTCCAAGGATGAGGGTGATAAGGGCATATATTAAATCCTCCACCAAATGTTACGTAGTGGTGACGGCAGTTCAGACTGTCAGGAAGAGAGCGAGTTCTAAAAGGAAACATTTTATTGGGCTGACCTGCGCCAACAATGAACTGAATCACTTGGCGGCCGCGAAATCAAAAAGTATGCTCGGCGGTCGTCGAACATTGGCAGCCTCCAGGGGTGACGATGACAACGACATCCGTTAGCACCTCCACCACATGTCACGTAGTGGTGACGGCACTCCAGACTGTGAGGAAGAGAGTGAGTTCTAAAATGAAATGTTTATTGGGCTGACCTGCGTACACAATGAACTGATTCACTCGGTGGCGGCGAAAGCAACAAGCATGCTCGGCGGTCGTCGAACATTGGCAGAATCCAGGGGTGACGATGACAATGACATCTGTTAGCAACTCCACCACATGTCACGTAGTGGTGACGGCACTCCAGACTATGAGGAAGAAAGTGAGTTCTAAAATGAAGCTGTTTATTGGGCTGCCCTGCGCCCACAATGAACTGAATCACCCGGCGGCGGCGAAATCGACAAGCATGCTCGGCGGTCGTCGAACAATGGCAGCCTCCAGGTGTGACGATGACAAGAACATCTGTTAGCACCTTCACCAGATGTTACGTAGAGGTGACGGCTGTCCAGACTGTGAGGAAGAGAGTGAGTTCTAAAATGAAGCTGTTTATTGGGCTTACCTGCGCCCACAATGAACTGAATCACTCGGCGGCGGCGAAAGCAACAAGCCTGCTCGGTGGTCGTCGAACATTGGTAGAATCCAGGGGTGACGATGACAAGAACATCAGTTAGGACCTCCACCAAATATTACGTATTGGTGACGGCACTCCAGACTGTGAGGAAGAAAGTGAGTTCTAAAATGAAATGTTTATTGGGCTGACCTGCGTACACAATGAACTGAATCACTCGGTGGCGGCGAAAGCAACAAGCATGCTCGGCGGTCGTCGAACATTGGCAGAATCCAGGGGTGACGATGACAAGAACATCTGTTAGCACCTCCACCAGGTGTTTCGTAGTGGTGACGGCAGTCCAGACTGTGAGGAAGAGATCGAGAAGTTCTAAAATAAACTGTTTATTGGGCTGACCTGCGCCCACAATGAACTGAATCACCCGGCGGCGGCGAAATCACGTAGCTTGCTGGGCGGTCATTGGCAGCCTCCAGGGGTGACGATGACAAGAACATCTGTTAGCAGCTCCACCGGATGTTGCGTAGTTGTGACGGCAGTCCCGACTGTGAGGAAGAGAGTTCTAAAATTGGGCTGACCTGCGCCCACAATGAACTGAATCACTCGTCAGCGGCGAAAGGAAAAGAATGCTCGGCGGTCGTCGAACATTGGCAGAATCCAGGGGTGACGATGACAAGAACATCTGTTAGCACCTCCACCAGGTGTTATGTAGCGGTGACGGCAGTCCAGACTGTGAGGACGAGAGCGAGTTCTAAAATAAACTTTTTATTGGGCTGACCTGCGCCCACAATGAACTGCATCACTCGGCGGCGGCGCAATCAACAAGCATGCTCGGCGGTCGTCGAACATTGTCAGCCTCCCGGGGTGACGATGACAAGAACATCTGTTGGCAACACCACCAGATGTTACGTACTGGTGACGGCAGTCCAGACTGTGAGGCCGAGAGCGAGTTCTAAAATGAAACTGTTTATTGGGCTGACCTGCGCTTACATTGAACTGAATCACTCGGCGGCAGCGGAAGCAGCAAGCATGCTCGGTGGTCGTCGAACATTGGCAGCCTCCAGAGGTGATGACAAGAACATCTGTTAGCACCTCCACCAGATTTTACCTAGTGCTAACGGCAGTCCAGACTGTGAGGAAGAGAGCGAGTTGTAAAATGAAACTTTTTTGGGCTGACCTGCGCCCACAATGAACTAGATCGCTCGGCGGCGGTAAAAGCAACCAGCATGCTTGGCGGTGGTCGAACATTGGCAGCCCCAAGGGGTGACGATGACAAGAACATCTGTTACCACCTCCAGCTGACATTACTTAGTGGTGACGGCAGTCCAGACTGTGAAGAAGAGAGCCTGAATTTCTAAAATAAAACTGTTTATTGGGCTGACCTGCGCCCTCAATGAACTGAATCACTCGGAGGCGGCGAAAGCGACAAGCATGCTCGGCGGTCTTCAAACATTGGCAGCCTCCAGGAGTGAGGGTGAAAAAGGCATCAATTAGCACCTCCACCAGATGTTACGTAGTGGTGACGGCACTCCAGACTGTGAGGAAAAGAGTGAGTTCTAAAATTGGACTGACCTGCGCCCACAATGAACTGAATCACTCGGCGGCGGCGAAAGGAAAAGCCTGCTCGGCGGTCGTCGAACATTGGCAGAATCCAGGGGTGACGATGACAAGAACATCTGTGAGCACCTCCACCAGGTGTTACGTAGTGGTGACGGCAGTCCAGACTGTGAGGAAGAGAGCGAGTTATAAATTGAAACTTTTTATTGGGCTGACCTGCGCCAACAATGAACTGAAACAGTCGGCGGCGGCGAAACCAAAAAACATGCTCGCCGGTCGTCGAAGATTGGTAGAATCCAGGACTGACGATGACAAGAACATATGTTAGCACCTCCAGCAGATGTTACGTAGTGATGACGGCATTCCAGACTGTGAGGAAGAGAGTGAGTTCCAATATGAAACTTTTTAGTGGGCTGACCTGCGCCAACAATGAACTGAATCAGTCGGCGGCGACGAAACCAACAAGCATGGTCGGCGTTCGTCGAACATTGGCAGCCTCCAAGGATGAGGGTGATAAGGGCATAAATTAAATCCTCCACCAAATGTTACGTAGTGGTGACGGCAGTTCAGACTGTCAGGAAGAGAGCGAGTTCTAAAAGGAAACATTTTATTGGGCTGACCTGCGCCAACAATGAACTGAATCACTTGGCGGCCGCGAAATCAAAAAGTATGCTCGGCGGTCGTCGAACATTGGCAGCCTCCAGGGGTGACGATGACAACGACATCCGTTAGCACCTCCACCACATGTCACGTAGTGGTGACGGCACTCCAGACTGTGAGGAAGAGAGTACACAATGCACTGAATCACTCGGTGGCGGCGAAAGCAACAAGCATGCTCGGCGGTCGTCGAACATTGGCAGAATCCAGGGGTGACGATGACAAGAACATCTGTTAGCACCTCCACCAAGTGTTTCGTAGTGGTGACGGCAGTCCAGACTGTGAGGAAGAGATCGAGAAGTTCTAAAATAAACTGTTTATTGGGCTGACCTGCGCCCACACTGAACTGAATCACCCGGCGGCTGCGAAATCACGTAGCTTGCTGGGCGGTCATTGGCAGCCTCCAGGGGTGACGATGACAAGAACATCTGTTAGCAGCTCCACCGGATGTTACGTAGTTGTGACGGCAGTCCCGACTGTGAGGAAGAGAGTGAGTTCTAAAATTGGGCTGACCTGCGCCCACAATGAACTGAATCACTCGTCAGCGGCGAAAGGAAAAGAATGCTCGGCGGTCGTCGAACATTGGCAGAATCCAGGGGTGACGATGACAAGAACATCTGTTAGCACCTCCACCAGGTGTTATGTAGCGGTGACGGCAGTCCAGACTGTGAGGACGAGAGCGAGTTCTAAAATAAACTTTTTATTGGGCTGACCTGCGCCCACAATGAACTGCATCACTCGGCGGCGGCGCAATCAACAAGCATGCTCGGCGGTCGTCGAACATTGTCAGCCTCCCGGGGTGACGATGACAAGAACATCTGTTGGCAACACCACCAGATGTTACGTACTGGTGACGGCAGTCCAGACTGTGAGGCCGAGAGCGAGTTCTAAAATGAAACTGTTTATTGGGCTGACCTGCGCCCACATTGAACTGAATAACTCGGCGGCGGCGGAAGCAGCAAGTATGCTCGGTGGTCGTCGAACATTGGCAGCCTCCAGAGGTGATGACAAGAACATCTGTTAGCACCTCCACCAGATTTTACCTAGTGCTAACGGCAGTCCAGACTGTGAGGAAGAGAGCGAGTTGTAAAATGAAACTTTTTTGGGCTGACCTGCGCCCACAATGAACTAGATCGCTCGGCGGCGGTGAAAGCAACCAGCATGCTTGGCGGTGGTCGAACATTGGCAGCCCCAAGGGGTGACGATGACAAGAACATCTGTTACCACCTCCAACTGACATTACTTAGTGGTGACAACAGTCCAGACTGTGAGGAAGAGAGCCTGAATTTCTAAAATAAAACTGTTTATTGGGCTGACCTGCGCCCTCAATGAACTGAATCACTCGGTGGCGGCGAAAGCGACAAGCATGCTCGGCGGTCTTCAAACATTGGCAGCCTCCAGGAGTGAGGGTGAAAAGGGCATCAATTAGCACCTTCAACAGATGTTACGTCGTGGTGACGGCAGTCCAGACTGTGAGGAAAAGAGCGGCAAGTTCTAAAATGAAACTGTTTATAGAGTTGACCTCAACCACAATGAACTGAATCACCCGGCGGCGGCGAAATCGACAAGCATGCTCGGCGGTCGTCGAACATTGGCAGCCTCTAGGGGTGACGATGACAAGAACATCTGTTAGCACCTCCACCAGATGTTACGTAGTGGTGACGGCAATCCACACTGTGAGGAAGAGAGCGAGTTCTAAAACGAAACTATTTACTGGGCTGACCTGCGCCCACAATCAACTGAGTCACTCGGCGGTGGCCAATGCAAGAAGCATGCTCGGCGGTCGTCCAACATCGCCAGCCTCCAGGGGTGAGGATGACAAGAACATCTGTTAGCACCTCCACCAGCCGTTACGTATTGGTGATGATGGTCCAGAGTGTGAGGAAGAGAGCGATAAGTTATAAAATGAAACTGTTTATTCGGCTGAACCTCGCCCACAATGAACTGAATCACACGGCGGCGAAAACAACAAGCATGCTCGGCGATCGTCGAACATTGGCAGCCTCCAGGGGTGACTATGACAAGAACATCTGTTAGCACCTCCACCATATGTTACGTAGTGGTGACGGCAGTCCAGACTGTGGGGAATAGAGTGAGTTTTAAAATGAAACTGTTTATTAGGCAGACCGGCGCCCACAATGAACTAAATCACTCGGCGGCGGTGAAAGCAAGAAGCTTGCTCGGCGGTCGTCGAACATCGCCAGCCTCCTGGCGTTAGGATGACAAGAACATCTGTTAGCACCTCCACCAAATGTTACGTAGTAGTGACGCCACTCCAGATTGTGAGAAAGAGAGCGAGTTCTAAATTGAAACTTTTTATTGGGCTGACCTGCGCCAACAATGAACTGAATCAGTAGGCGGCTGCGAAACCAAAAAGCATGCTCGCCGGTCTTCAAACATTGGCAGCCTCCAGGAGTGAGGGTGAAAAAGGCATCAATTAGCACCTCCACCAGATGTTACGTAGTGGTGACGGCACTCCAGACTGTGAGGAAAAGAGTGAGTTCTAAAATTGGACTGACCTGCGCCCACAATGAACTGAATCACTCGGCGGCGGCGAAAGGAAAAGCCTGCTCGGCGGTCGTCGAACATTGGCAGAATCCAGGGGTGACGATGACAAGAACATCTGTGAGCACCTCCACCAGGTGTTACGTAGTGGTGACGGCAGTCCAGACTGTGAGGAAGAGAGCGAGTTATAAATTGAAACTTTTTATTGGGCTGACCTGCGCCAACAATGAACTGAAACAGTCGGCGGCGGCGAAACCAAAAAACATGCTCGCCGGTCGTCGAACATTGGTAGAATCCAGGACTGACGATGACAAGAACATATGTTAGCACCTCCAGCAGATGTTACGTAGTGATGACGGCATTCCAGACTGTGAGGAAGAGAGTGAGTTCCAATATGAAACTTTTTAGTGGGCTGACCTGCGCCAACAATGAACTGAATCAGTCGGCGGCGACGAAACCAACAAGCATGGTCGGCGTTCGTCGAACATTGGCAGCCTCCAAGGATGAGGGTGATAAGGGCATATATTAAATCCTCCACCAAATGTTACGTAGTGGTGACGGCAGTTCAGACTGTCAGGAAGAGAGCGAGTTCTAAAAGGAAACATTTTATTGGGCTGACCTGCGCCAACAATGAACTGAATCACTTGGCGGCCGCGAAATCAAAAAGTATGCTCGGCGGTCGTCGAACATTGGCAGCCTCCAGGGGTGACGATGACAACGACATCCGTTAGCACCTCCACCACATGTCACGTAGTGGTGACGGCACTCCAGACTGTGAGGAAGAGAGTACACAATGCACTGAATCACTCGGTGGCGGCGAAAGCAACAAGCATGCTCGGCGGTCGTCGAACATTGGCAGAATCCAGGGGTGACGATGACAAGAACATCTGTTAGCACCTCCACCAGGTGTTTCGTAGTGGTGACTGCAGTCCAGACTGTGAGGAAGAGATCGAGAAGTTCTAAAATAAACTGTTTATTGGGCTGACCTGCGCCCACAATGAACTGAATCACCCGGCGGCGGCGAAATCACGTAGCTTGCTGGGCGGTCATTGGCAGCCTCCAGGGGTGACGATGACAAGAACATCTGTTAGCAGCTCCACCGGATGTTACGTAGTTGTGACGGCAGTCCCGACTGTGAGGAAGAGAGTGAGTTCTAAAATTGGGCTGACCTGCGCCCACAATGAACTGAATCACTCGTCAGCGGCGAAAGGAAAAGAATGCTCGGCGGTCGTCGAACATTGGCAGAATCCAGGGGAGACGATGACAAGAACATCTGTTAGCACCTCCACCAGGTGTTACGTAGCGGTGACGGCAGTCCAGACTGTGAGGACGAGAGCGAGTTCTAAAATTAAACTTTTTATTGGGCTGACCTGCGCCCACAATGATCTGCATCACTCGGCGGCGGCGCAATCAACAAGCATGCTCGGCGGTCGTCGAACATTGTCAGCCTCCCGGGGTGACGATGACAAGAACATCTGTTGGCAACACCACAAGATGTTACGTACTGGTGACGGCAGTCCAGACTGTGAGGAAGAGAGCGAGTTGTAAAATGAAACTTTTTTCGGCTGACCTGCGCCCACAATGAACTAGATCGCTCGGCGGCGGTGAAAGCAACCAGCATGCTTGGCGGTGGTCGAACATTGGCAGCCCCAAGGGGTGACGATGACAAGAACATCTGTTACCACCTACAGCTGACATTACTTAGTGGTGACGGCAGTCCAGACTGTGAAGAAGAGAGCCTGAATTTCTAAAATAAAACTGTTTATTGGGCTGACCTGCGCCCTCAATGAACTGAATCACTCGGAGGCGGCGAAAGCGACAAGCATGCTCGGCGGTCTTCAAACATTGGCAGCCTCCAGGAGTGAGGGTGAAAAAGGCATCAATTAGCACCTTCACCAGATGTTACGTAGTGGTGACGGCAGTCCAGACTGTGAGGAAAAGAGCGAGAAGTTCTAAAATGAAACTGTTTATAGAGTTGACCTGCTCCCACAATGAACTGAATCACTCAGCGGCGGCGAATCAACATGCATGCTCGGCGGTCGTCGAAAATTGGCAGCCTCCAAGGTTGACGATGACAAGAACATCTGTTAGCACCTCCACCAGATGTTACCTAGTGGTGACGGTAGTCCAGACTATGAGGAAGAGAGCGAGTTCTAAAATGAAACTTTGTAGTGGGCTGACCTGCGCCAAGAATTGACTGAATCAGTCGGCGGCGGCGAAACCAACAAACATGCTCGACGTTCGTCGAACATTGGCAGCCTCCAGGGGTGAGGGTGATAAAGGCATATATTAAAACCTCCACCAAATGTTACGTAGAGGTGACAGCAGTTCAGACTGTCAGGAAGAGAGCGAGTTCTAAAATGAAACGTTTTATTGGGCTGACCTGCGCCAACAATGAACTGAATCACTTGGCGGCGGCGAAAGCAACCAGCCTGCTCGGCGGTCGTCGAACATTGGTAGAATCCAGGGGTGACGATGACAAGAACATCAGTTAGCACCTCCACCAGATGTTACGTAGTGGTGACGGCACTCCAGACTGTGAGGAAAAGAGTGAGTTCTAAAATTGGGCTGACCTGCGCCCACAATGAACTGAATCACTCGGCGGCGGCGAAAGGAAAAGCCTGCTCGGCGGTCGTCGAACATTGGCAGAATCCAGGGGTGACGATGACAAGAACATCTGTTAGCACCTCCACCAGGTGTTACGTAGTGGTGACGGCAGTCCAGACTGTGAGGAAGAGAGCGAGCTATAAATTGAAACTTTTTATTGGGCTGACCTGCGCCAACAATGAACTGAAACAGTCGGCAGCGGCGAAACCAAAAAACATGCTCGCCGGTCGTCGAACATTGGTAGAATCCAGGAGTGACGATGACAAGAACATATGTTAGCACCTCCAGCAGATGTTACGTAGTGATGACGGCATTCCAGACTGTGAGGAAGAGAGTGAGTTCCAATATGAAACTTTTTAGTGGGCTGACCTGCGCCAACAATGAACTGAATCAGTCGGCGGCGACGAAACCAACAAGCATGGTCGGCGTTCGTCGAACATTGGCAGCCTCCAAGGATGAGGGTGATAAGGGCATATATTAAATCCTCCACCAAATGTTACGTAGTGGTGACGGCAGTTCAGACTGTCAGGAAGAGAGCGAGTTCTAAAAGGAAACATTTTATTGGGCTGACCTGCGCCAACAATGAACTGAATCACTTGGCGGCCGCGAAATCAAAAAGTATGCTCGGCGGTCGTCGAACATTGGCAGCCTCCAGGGGTGACGATGACAACGACATCCGTTAGCACCTCCACGACATGTCACGTAGTGGTGACGGCACTCCAGACTGTGAGGAAGAGAGTGAGTTCTAAAATGAAATGTTTATTGGGCTGACCTGCGTACACAATGAACTGAATCACTCGGTGGCGGCGAAAGCAACAAGTATGCTCGGCGGTCGTCGAACATTGGCAGAATCCAGGGGTGACGATGACAAGAACATCTGTTAGCACCTCCACCAGGTGTTTCGTAGTGGTGACGGCAGTCCAGACTGTGAGGAAGAGATCGAGAAGTTCTAAAATAAACTGTTTATTGGGCTGACCTGCGCCCACAATGAACTGAATCACCAGGCGGCGGCGAAATCACGTAGCTTGCTGGGCGGTCATTGGCAGCCTCCAGGGGTGACGATGACAAGAACATCTGTTAGCAGCTCCACCGGATGTTACGTAGTTGTGACGGCAGTCCCGACTGTGAGGAAGAGAGTGAGTTCTAAAATTGGGCTGACCTGCGCCCACAATGAACTGAATCACTCGTCAGCGGCGAAAGGAAAAGAATGCTCGGCGGTCGTCGAACATTGGCAGAATCCATGGGTGACGATGACAAGAACATCTGTTAGCACCTCCACCAGGTGTTACGTAGCGGTGACGGCAGTCCAGACTGTGAGGACGAGAGCGAGTTCTAAAATTAAACTTTTTTTTGGGCTGACCTGCGCCCACAATGAACTGCATCACTCGGCGGCGGCGCAATCAACAAGCATGCTCGGCGGTCGTCGAACATTGTCAGCCTCCCGGGGTGACGATGACAAGAACATCTGTTAGCAACACCACCAGATGTTACGTACTGGTGACGGCAGTCCAGACTGTGAGACCGAGAGCGAGTTCTAAAATGAAACTGTTTATTGGGCTGACCTGCGCCCACATTGAACTGAATCACTCTGCGGCGGCGGAAGCAGCAAGTATGCTCGGTGGTCGTCGAACATTGGCAGCCTCCAGAGGTGATGACAAGAACATCTGTTAGCACCTCCACCAGATTTTACCTAGTGCTAACGGCAGTCCAGACTGTGAGGAAGAGAGCGAGTTGTAAAATGAAACTTTTTTGGGCTGACCTGCGCCCACAATGAACTAGATCGCTCGGCGGCGGTGAAAGCAACCAGCATGCTTGGCGGTGGTCGAACATTGGCAGCCCCAAGGGGTGACGATGACAAGAACATCTGTTACCACCTCCAACTTACATTACTTAGTGGTGACAACAGTCCAGACTGTGAGGAAGAGAGCCTGAATTTCTAAAATAAAACTGTTTATTGGGCTGACCTGCGCCCTCAATGAACTGAATCACTCGGTGGCGGCGAAAGCGACAAGCATGCTCGGCGGTCTTCAAACATTGGCAGCCTCCAGGAGTGAGGGTGAAAAGGGCATCAATTAGCACCTTCACCAGATGTTACGTAGTGGTGACGGCAGTCCAGACTGTGAGGAAAAGAGCGAGAAGTTCTAAAATGAAACTGTTTATAGAGTTGACCTCAACCACAATGAACTGAATCACCCGGCGGCGGCGAAATCGACAAGCATGCTCGGCGGTCGTCGAACGTTGGCAGCCTCCAGGTGTGACGTTGACAAGAACATCTGTTAGCACCTTCCCCAGATGTTACGTCGAAGTGACGGCTGTCCAGACTGTGAGGAAGAGAGTGAGTTCTAAATTGAAACTGTTTATTGGGCTGGCCTGCGGTCACAATAAACTGAATCCCTCAGCGGCGGGGAAAACAACAATCATGCTCGGAAGTTGTAGAACATTGGCAGCCTACAGGGGTGACGATGGCAAGAACATCTTTTAGCATCTCGACCAGATGTTAGGTAGTGGTGACGGCAGCCCAGACTGTGAGGAAGAGAGCGAGAAGTTCTAAAATGAAACTGTTTACTGGGCTGAGCAGCGCCCGCAATGAACTTAATGTCCCGGCGGCGGCATAACAACAAGCATGCTCGGCGGTCGTAGAACATTGGCAGCCTCCAGTGGTGATGATGACAGGAACATCTGTTAGCACCCCCACCAGATGTTACGTAGTGGTGACGGCAGTCCAGACTGTGAGGAAGAGAGCGAGAAGTTCTAAAATGAAACTGTTTATTGGGCTGACCTGCGCCCACAATCAACTGAGTCACTCGGCGGCGGCGAATGCAAGAAGCATGCTCGGCGGTCGTCGAACATCGCCAGCCTCCAGGGGTGGGGATGACAAGAACATCTGTTAGCACCTCCACCAGATGTTGCGTATTGGTGATGGCAGTCCAGACTGTGAGGAAGAGAGCGATAAGTTATAAAATGAAACAGTTTATTCGGCTGATCTGCTCCCACAATGAACTGAATCACTCGGCGGCGGCGAATCAACATGCATTCTCGGCGGTCGTCGAAAATTGGCAGCCTCCAAGGGTGACGATGACAAGAACATCTGTTAGCACCTCCACCAGATGTTACCAAGTGGTGACGGCAGTCCAGAGTGTGAGGAAGAGAGCCAGTTCTAAAATGAAACTTTGTAGTGGGCAGACCTGCGCCAAGAATTAATTGAATCAGTCGGCGGCGGCGAAACCAACAAACATGCTCTGCGTTCGTCGAACATTGGCAGCCTCCAGGGGTGAGGGTGATAAGGGCATATATTAAAACCGCCACCAAATGTTACGTAGAGGTGAAAGCAGTTCAGACTGTCTGGAAGAGAGCGAGTTCTAAAATGAAACGTTTTATTGGGCTGAGCTGCTCCAACAATGAACTGAATCACTTGGCGGCGGCGAAAGCAACCAGCCTGCTCGGCGGTCGTCGAACATTGGTAGATTCCAGGTGTGACGATGACAAGAACATCAGTTAGCACCTCCACCAGATGTTACGTAGTGGTTACGGCACTCCAGACTGTGAGGAAGAGAGTGAGTTGTAAAATTAAACTTTTTATTGGGCTGACCTGCGCCCACAATGAACTGCATCACTCGGCGGCGGCGCAATCAACAAGCATGCTCGGCGGTCGTCGAACATTGGCAGCCTCCCGGGGTGACGATGACAAGAACATCTGTTAGCAACACCATCAGATGTTACGTACTGGTGACGGCAGTCCAGACTGTGAGGACGAGAGCGAGTTCTAAAATGAAACTGTTTATTGGGCTGACCTGCGCCCACATTGAACTGAACCACTCGGCGGCGGCGATAGCAGCAAGCATGCTCGGTGGTCGTCGAATATTGGGAGCCTCAAGAGGTGATAACAAGAACATCTGTTAGCACCTCCACCAGATTTTACCTAGTGGTAACGGCAGTCCAGACTGTGAGGAGGAGAGCGAGTTCTAAAATGAAACTTTATTGGGCTGACCTGCGCCCACACTGAAATGGATCACTCGGCGGCGGTGAAAGCAACCAGCATGCTCGGCGGTGGTCGAACATTGGCAGCCCCAAGGGGTGACGATTACAAGAACATCTGTTAGCACCTCCAGCAGACATTATTTAGTGGTGACGGCAGTCCAGGCTGTGAGGAAGAGAGCCTGAATTTCTAAAATAAAACTGTTGCGCCCTCAATGAACTGAATCACTCGGTGGCGGCGAAAGCGACAAGCATGCTCGGCGGTCTTCACACATTGGCAACCTCCAGGAGTGAGGGTGAAAAGGGCATCAATTAGCACCTTCACGAGATGTTACATAGTGGTGACGGCAGTCCAGACTGTGAGGAAAAGAGCGAGAAGTTCTAAAATGAAACTGTTTATAGAGTTGACCCCACCCACAATGAACTGAATCACCCGGCGGCGGCGAAAGCGACAAGCATGCTCGGCGGTCGTCGAATATTGGCAGCCTCCAGGTGTGACGATGACAAGAACATCTGTTAGCACCTTCACCAGATGTTACGTAGAGGTGACGGCTGTCCAGACTGTGAGGAAGAGAGCGAGTTCTAAAATAAAACTGTTTATTGGGCTGGCCTGCGGCCACAATAAACTGAATCCCTCAGCGGCGGGGAAATCAACAAGCATGCTCGGAAGTCGTAGAACATTGGCAGCCTACAGGGGTGACGATGACAAGAACATCTTTTAGCATCTCGACCAGATGTTAGGTAGTGGTGACGGCAGCCCAGACTGTGAGGAAGAGAGCGAGAAGTTCTAAAATGAAACTGTTTACTGGGCTGAGCAGCGCCCACAATGAACTGAATGACCCGGCGGCGGCATAACAACAAGCATGCTCGGCGGTCGTAGAACATTGGCAGCCTCCAGTGGTGATGATGACAGGAACATCTGTTAGCAACACCACCAGATGTTACGTAGTGGTGACGGCAGTCCAGACTGGGAGAAAGAGAGCGAGAAGTTCTAAAATGAAACTGTTTACTGGGCTGACCTGCGCCCACAATTAACTGAGTCACTCGGCGGCGGCGAATGCAAGAAGCATGCTCGGCGGTCGTCGAACATCGCGAGCCTCCAGGAGTGAGGATGACCAGAACATCTGTTAGTACATCCACCAGATGTTACGTATTGGTGATGGCAGTCCAGACTCTGAGGAAGAGATCGATAAGTTATAAAATGAAACTGTTTATTCGGCTGACCTGCGCCCACAATGAACTTAATCACTCGGTGGCGGCAAAATCAACATGCATGCTCGGCGGTCGTCGAAAATTGGCAGCCTCCAAGGGTGACGATGACAAGAACATCTGTTAGCCCCTCCACCAGATGTTACCTAGTGGTGACGGCAGTCCAGACTGTGAGGAAGAGAGCGAGTTCTAAAATGAAACAGTTGATTGGGCCGACCAGCGCCCACAATGAACTAAATCACTCGGCGGCGACGAAAGCAGCAAGCATGCTCGGCGGTTGTCGAACATTGGCAGCCTCCAGGGGTGACGATGACAAGAACATCTGTTAGCACCTCCACCAGATGTTACGTAGTGGTGATGGCAGTCAACACTGTGAGGAAGAGAGTGAGTTATAAATTGAAATTGTTTATTAGGGTGACCTGCGCCCACAATGAACTGAATCATTCGGCGGCGACGAAAGCAGCAAGCATGCTCGGCGATCGTCGAACATTGGCAGCCTCCAGGGGTGACGATGACAAGAACATCTGTTAGCACCTCCACCAGATGTTACGTAGTGGTGACGGCAGTCCAGACTGTGAGGAAGAGAGTGAGTTCTAAAATGAAACTGTTTATTAGGCTGACCTGCGCCCACAATGAACTGAATCATTCGGCGGCGACGAAAGCAGCAAGCATGCTCGGCGGTTGTCGAACATTGACAGCCTCCAGGGGTGACGATGACAAGAACATCTGTTAGCACCTCGACCAGATGTTACGTAGTGGTGACGGCAGTCCAGACTGTGAGGATGAGAGCGATAAGTTCTAAAATGAAACTGTTTATTGGGCTTGCCTGCACCCACAATGAACTGAATGGTTCGTTGGCGGCGAAAGGAACAAGCGTGCTTGGCGGTCGTCGAGCAGAATGTCCGCTGCTCTCGGTCATGCTCAATTTAATGCTGACAGCGAACTTTCGAGATACGGCGTGCAAACTTATCGCATTCTGGTATAACGTTGAATCACCTCCACCTGGATTGGATCAATAGAGGTAAATCTGGTAGCGTCTTGCATTGCAAACAAAGTGTTAAAGCTGCTTGGAGCCAGGTTTGAAGACTGACCAAGTGGTGGAAGGATCCGCTGCAAACCGGCTGCGTACATGAGCCAGCTCTGTAAAGGGTCTCTATCAACCCGTCTTTCCTCACGTGGTTATTTGAGTTCATACTCATGGCGTGAAGAAATTTCTCCTGCGTGTTGAAGCAGTGAATGTTCGATAGTGTTTGACACATGTCGTACTTGTCATCCTTAGTGTTTAAGACATCAAATCCGTACCATGCGAAGCAGGCAATGGTCTAAACGTAGGCGCAAAGTACATTCTCGTAAAGGTCAACACCCAAACATATCATTGTTACTCAATTACATATTGCCCTTGATCAAATAGTGATTGAGTAAGTTGACGCCATTGGATACCTTGGCGTAACGTTTGAAATGACTCGTAATTGGCAACAACATATTGATTCGTTGTGTGGTAGGGTTTCTTCAGCGTATTACATCCCACTCAGAACTGGGGTAGTAGATATCTGTGCGGAAAATCGTTTATTTTTTCTTTTCCTTTGCCACTTGACCTAATGTAACGAGTCGTGTGGCTAGTACATACAGGTGCTATATTGATCCCACTACTAGTCTGCAGAAAACAGGCACTGCATATTGTCACGTAGTGGTGACGGCAGTCGAAGCAGCGATGAAGACGGACGAAAGGATATTCTAAAAGAACTGTTCACTGGGCTGACTTGCACCCAAAATGGACTGAATCACCCGTCGGCGGCGAAGCGACAAGCGTGCTCGGCGGTCGTCGAACAGAATGCCCGCCGCTGTCGGCCGTGCTCAATTTAAAGCTGATAGCGAACATTCGAGATAAAGGGCGCAAAGTTACTAGAACATTCCGGAACAACGTAGAATCAGCTTTGCCTGGCTGCGATCAATCGAGATAAATCTAGTCGCGTCTTGCGTCGCAAACAAAGCGATAAGGTGGTGTCGCGGCAGATTTGAAAAACGAACAAACACTGCAAATATTGGCGGCATTACTCCCCTCTCAAAGAAGCATCGACCCGATGCATTAAAACAAATAATGCGACTAGTAAGGAAAAAATACGGATCTTGCGAAAATAGAGCATGGAAATCCAGCGGCCTTTAGCGCGCATAATACGGCTTCAGACGGACTACATGGACAACTTCTGGTCGTACGCGGCGTCGCTGGGATGCAGTCATTGCGTCAGGGATGACTTCATAATCCAGTTCACCCAGCCGACGAAGAACCTTGTACGGGCCGAAATAGCGGTGCAAAAGCTTTTCACTCAGTACACGGCGGCGAATGGGCGTCCACACCCAGACTTGGTCTCCTGGCTTGTATTCCGTGTTGCGTCTTCGTAGGTTGTAGCGTCTGGCGTCGGACCGCTGCTGATCTTTGATCCGTAATCGGGCAAGCCTTCGAGCTTCTTCTGCGCGTTGAAGGTAGGCGGCAACGTCGACGTTCTCTTCTGTAACGTTGGCCAGCATGGCGCCTAGCGTGGTCGTGGCACCCCTGCCATGGACGAGCCTAAAAGGCGTCATCTGGGTGGTCTCCTGCACTGCGGTGTTGTAGGCGAAGACGACGTAAGGCAGGATGACATCCCAGGTTTTATGTTCGGCATCGACATACATAGCGAGCATATCGGCGATGGTTTTGTTCAGGCGCTCGGTCAGTCCGTTGGTCTGCGGATGGTATGCAGTTGTCCTCCGGTGGCTGGTTTGGCTGTAGCGCAGGATGGCTTGCGTGAGTTCCGCCGTAAATGCTGTTCCTCTGTCCGTGATGAGCACATCGGGGGCGCCGTGTCGAAGAAGAATGCACTTCACGAAAAATTTGGCCACTTCTGCTGCTGTTCCGTTCGGAAGGGCTTTCGCCTCGGCGTAGCGGGTCAGGTAGTCGGTCGCTATGATGATCCACTTATTTCCAGATGTTGACGTTGGAAAAGGGCCAAGCAAGTCCATGCCAATCTGCTGAAAGGGTCTTGAGGGAGGTTCAATGAGGTTCAGAAATCCTGCTGGTCGTGTGGGAGGAGTCTTTCGTCGCTGACAATCTCGGCATGTTTTCACATAGTGTGCGACATCGGCAGACAGTCGGGGCCAGTAATACTTGTCTTGAATGCGGCGGAGGGTGCGAGTAAACCCGAGATGTCCAGCTGTCGGCTCGTCGTGTGAAGCCTGTAGAACTTCTTCGCGGAGACAAGTAGGTACAACAAGGAGGTAGGCTGTTTTGTTCGCTGTAAAGTTCTTCTTCACAAGGACCTCATTCTGCACACAGAAAGAAGACAGTCCTCGCTTGAATGAAGCGGGGGGTGAAGAAACCTTGCCTTCCAGGTACTCGATGAGGCCTTTTAGGTTGGGGTCCGAGCGTTGCTGCTGAGCAAAAGAGCTTGCGCTGATGGGTCCCAGGAAGGCGTCCTCATCGTCGTCCAGCGGCGGTGCATCTACAGGGGCTCGTGAGAGGCAATCGGCGTCAGTGTGCTTGCGTCCGGACTTGTAAACGACGGTGACGTCAAACTCCTGGAGACGCAGACTCCATCGAGCGAGTCGGCCAGAGGGATCCTTGAAATTGGCAAGCCAGCAGAGCGCGTGGTGGTCGCTGACCACCTTGAACGGCTGTCCGTAGAGGTAGGGGCGGAATTTCGACGTAGCCCAGATGATGGCAAGGCACTCCTTCTCAGTGGTCGAATAGTTAGCCTCAGCCTTGGAAAGGGAACGGCTAGCGTATGCGATGGCCTTCTCCAGCCCGTCACTTTTTTGAACGAGAACGGCGCCTAGTCCCACGCTGCTTGCGTCGGTATGAACTTCAGTATCGGCGTTTTCATCAAAATGCGCAAGGATCGGTGGGGAATGTAAACGACGCTGAAGTTCCTTGAAGGCTTCTGCTTGCGGCGCTTCCCATTTAAACGGCACGTCTGCCTTCATCAGTTGGGTCAGGGGCTCGGCGATGCGCGAAAAGATTTTCACAAATCGTCGGTAATATGCGCATAGTCCGAGAAATCTGCGCACTGCTTTCTTATCGGCCGGCAGTTGAAACTGTTCAATAGCAGCTGTTTTCTGCGGGCCTGGGCGTACTCCTTCCTTGCTAACGATGGGGCCTAGAAACAGCAGCTCTTCGTAGGCAAAGTGGCATTTCTCTGCTTTCAAGGTTAGGCCAGACGACTTGATTGCGTCTAGTACTGTTCGAAGTCTTTTGAGGTGCTCTTCAAAGTTCGAGGCGAAGACAACGACGTCATCTAAATATACCAGACAAATCTGCCACTTCAGGCCTGCACGTCGCTGGTGCGGAACAGAGACCAAATGGCATCACCTTGAACTCAAACAGCCCATCCGGAGTTATGAATGCTGTCTTCTCGCGATCTCTTTCGTCGACCTCAATTTGCCAGTAGCCGCTCTTGAGGTCCATCGATGAGAAATATTTGGCGTTGCAGAGGCGGTCCAGTGTGTCGTCGATGCGGGGGAGGGGGTAGACGTCCTTCTTTGTTATGTTGTTCAAGCGGCGGTAATCCACGCAGAATCGAAGTGCGCCGTCTTTCTTTCTCACTAGAACAACCGGTGCCGCCCATGGGCTGTTTGAAGGCTGAATGACGTCGTCGCGAAGCATTTTTCCACTTGGTCCCGATGGCTTGTTTTTCTCGCGACGAGACACGGTAAGGACTTTGACGGAGAGGTAGGGCGTGCTGGTCGTTTATAATGCGATGCTTGGCAATTGGCGTCTGTCGCACCTTCGGCGATGTCGAAAAGCACTCACTGTAGTTTTGAAGCAGATTGCGGATCTGGTCTTGTCTGTTCCGGTGCAGGGCTGGGTTGATGTCGAAAGTGGGCGAGTTCTCTTGGTCAGGCGGATCTTCTGCGGAGGGGTCGGAGAGGGCGAAGGAATCTCGTACGTCAGATATTTCGTCGTAGAAAGCAATCGTCGTTCCTCTGTTAATATGCCGGTATTCTTCGCTGAAGTTAGTCAGCAGTACTTCGGCCTGGCCATTGCGGAAATGTGCGATGCCTCTTGCGATGCTGATTCCTCGGTCTAGTAGCAACTGCATGTTCCCCTCGATGATGGCTTCAGTGTTTATGGCTTTCGTGGCGCCTACGGTCACGATAACGCTTGAACGGGGTGGGACGCTCACTTCTTCCTCCAGGACACTTAGGGCAACGTGATTTTCCCGAGTTTTCATCGAAGCGATGGCTTCGTCCGTCGAAAGCGTGATCAGCTTGGATCGCAGGTCGATGATCGCCTGATGCTCATTAAGGAAATCCATACCCAAGATCACTTCGCGGGAGCATTGCGGTAGCACAACAAAGGTGGCAGGATAGGTATGTCCTTTGACAGTCACTCGCGCTGTGCATCGTCCTGATGGCGTAATGAGGTGGCCCCCAGCGGTGCGAATTTGTGGGCCATCCCAAGCCGTTGTGACTTTTCTGAGCTGCGCAGCGAATGTTCCATTCATCACCGAGTAATCGGCTCCTGTGTCGACTAGAGCGGTAACTTTCCGGCCGTCGATAGTCACTTCTAGGTCGGAGGTCCTGGCTCTTGCATTGCATGTCGCTCTCGGCGTCGGGTCACGGCTTCGTCGCGTATGCGAGTCACGGGTTGGGCGTGTGGTCGAAGCTCCTCTGGGTGGCGGCGTCGATTTCAAGGTAGCTTGCGTCGTGGTCGAGGTTCTCATTGTGTGCGGCGTCGGTGCAGCGAGTGTCGGTTCTTCATGCGGCGTCGCGGGTGCAGCGTCTTCATGGGGTGTGGTCGGTGGAGGATCTTCGGCGTTTAGCTCGTGAGCAACCTCACCTCCAGAGGTTGCTGCCTTTAGTTTCCCCTACGGGGGCTGGGCGACCTTCCTCGTACCGCGGCTGCGTAGCTGCGGCGTGGCGACGCAAAGCGCGAGGTTGACGGCGATGGTGAGCGCGAAAAGCGGTTCGGCGTGTACTCTTCTCGACGCAGGTACTCGTCGATTTCGTGCGGACGTTGTCCGAAGCGTGGTCGTGGGGCGTTAACGGCAAATCCTCGAAGACCGATACGTCGGTACGGGCAGTGACGAAGAATATGGCCGGCCTCACCGCAATGGAAGCACAACGGCCGGTTGTCGGAAGTCCTCCAGGCGTCGCATTTCCTGGGGCTTGAGCGTCGGTCATAGGCTGGGCGGGCGGGGGCTGGGAGGCGGCGTTGTGGAACGATTGGCTCATCTCGGGGAGGACGTGGGGGTTGTCGCTGGGGCTGAGCAGTACTTACTGCAGCGGCGTAGGTCATGGCCTGGGGTTCTGTGGCCGTCGGGGTGCCAAGTGCCTGTTGCACTTCTTCCCGTACCACATCCATCAGAGTCGCTGCTTGTGGCTGTGGGGAAGATGGCAGTAATCGGCGTAGCTCCTCTCGGACGATTTCGCGGATAACTTCCCGCAAGCTGTCGCTGGTGGTGGCCGGCGTGTCCGAACGGATTGCACAGGCAGAGGAAGGGCGATTGTACTGCCGAGCTCGAACGTCGAGGGTATTCTCAATCGTGCAGGCTTCTTGCATAAACTCCTCGACTGTTTTTGGCGGCTGGCGGACGAGGCTTGCAAAGAGTTGTTCTTTTACGCCGCGCATTAAAAACTGAACTTTCTTTTCCTCGGTCATCCCGGGATCGGCGCGGCGAAATAGGCGCTTCATCTCCTCGACGTAACTGCGGACGGGCTCATTCGGAAGCTGGATCCTGGACTCGAGGAGTCGTTCGGCTCTTTCTTTCCTCACGACACTGGTGAATACCTTCAATAGTTCTCTCTTGAATAGCTCCCATGTCGTAAGGGACGACTCGTAGTTTTCGTACCAAGTGCGTGCGGAGCCATCCAATGAGAAAAAAACGTGTCCAATCTTTGCCGCATCATCCCACTTGTTGAATGACGCCACGCGCTCAAATTGGTCCAACCATTCTTCAGGGTCTTCGCCTAGGGATCCATTGAAAGTTGGCGGCACCCGCGGCTGCTGCAGTATGATCGGTGTCGACATCTTTGGCGAGGTTGCAGTGCTGGTAGCAGCGTCTTTTCGCTGTCTGGTGCGGTCCGGCAGTTTCCCGAACTCAGGCTCCTCTCCCTGGAGACGTCGGCTGGCTCGCTGAGCTGCTGGTTCGTCCTCGGGTGTGAAGCGCTTAGGGCTGGGTTCACGACTTGAAGGGGGCGTCCGGAACATGGAAGTTACCCAGCACCTCCACCAGATGTCACGTAGTGGTGACGGCAGTCGAAGCAGCGATGAAGACGGACGAAAGGGTCTTCTAAAAGAACTGTTTATTGGGCTGACTTGCACCCAAAATGGACTGAATCACTCGGCGGCGGCGAAGCGACAAGCGTGCTCGGCGGTCGTCGAACAGAATGCCCGCCGCTGTCGGCCGTGCTCAATTTAAAGCTGATAGCGAACATTCGAGATAAAGGGCGCAAAGTTACTAGAACATTCCGGAACAACGTAGAATCAGCTTTGCCTGGCTGCGATCAATCGAGATAAATCTAGTCGCGTCTTGCGTCGCAAACAAAGCGATAAGGTGGTGTCGCGGCAGATTTGAAAAACGAACAAACACTGCAAATATTGGCGGCAATATAATAGCCTACTCGAATAGGTTTAAAGCCTTTGCCCCTTTTTTCAACAGGTAACAGATTTTGTCATCTTCTTTGGTTGACGAAATGTGAGTCACAATTGTAATAAGTAACATCATACTGAATTATTACCCGCTTCCACTTAAAGTTTTTATCTTGCCTAGCAGTAATACTAGAAATTAACGCAATTTTAACTACCCTCTAGCCCGAGACGCCAATGGAGAGCACTTGATTGAATATTACGGGGGGATAATGTACAAGGCAGTACCATTGGTAATCAAAATGACTCACAGTTTCCTATTTTCGATTAAGCGGTTCTACTTTTTGAAGATTGAGGGTTATGTTTGTTGATCCTTTATATGTTATACCTCCTTGGTTTTGCTGACTGAGCATGTGTAACCGAGCTTTGTGTACATTCTGTTGCTGAAAAAGTGAATGTGTACAATGGGGCCTCTACTGGCTTCAGCTAGTAATCTAGAAGATTTTGCAGATGACTTTGTAATAAACTTAAAACGTAAATAAAAGAAAAAGTGCCTGCGCAGGAAGTAGGCCCCAGAGTATGGGGATCGGGTATTACCACAAGATCCACGTTCTGCTTCCACTGCGACACGTGGCATATTTTTTACGACACGTGCACATCGTCCGGCTGTATTAAGCGATATGCAGATAGAGCTATCTCTTCTCCACCCTAACAAAGTAACAATCGGTTAGGCTTTTGGATCACACAAGTATAAAACACCAAGGGGGTTTTTCTTTGTAATGGGCTAAACCAGGCCTCCCACCGGTGCCCAAAGGCAAACATTGCCACTGTAGGCCTAGGTAAGCATTGCACGTGGCGATACTCAATTCCCTGCTGCTGCATCGCTCATGCGGAAATTATTTGGCGCATGTGGCCTGTACGTACAACACGAACTTATTTGGACCAGACGAAATTTATACTGACCCGTTACTGCGTGACTGACATCATATGGAGACAGTTTGGCAACCAAGAGTGAGTGAGTGAGTGAAAAACTTTATTCAGCTCTAGATTCGCTGGTCTTCTGCGGTCTTCAGATGGCTTCGTCCCTCTTCTGGCAGAACGGTCGGTTTCCCTTAGTCCAAGGCTCCACTGGATGCTGCTGCCAGTTGTTCTCGCAGAATCAGGCCTTCTTGGTCGACCCGGTGATCGCTGGAGAGCACTCCCTCCCCTTGCTCCGCACTAGGGTTTGATACAACTGGTACCGCGTCTATCGTCTGGCATGCCCACGCTGTGTGATACAGCATGGGTGTTTCGTGGTACCAGGGCCAATTGTCATTGTATTGTGTGGGTTAGATTTTGCTGAGTACGTTTAGGTTCGGGTACGAGCCCGCTTGTAGCTGCCTCCACGCGACAGAGTCCTCTCGGCTAAGAGAGTTGTGCGGTGGTGGTGGATACCGCTTTCTGCAGCCCTTGTAGTAACTTAGTATCGCCGAATATTCTTGGGGTACAGGTTCGGTCCCCTCGAGGTCGAATACGCTGGATGCTCGGTTGTAAGTGTACCCTCGAGCTATCTCGTCCGCCTTTTGGTTCCCTGCCACTCCCGTGTGTCCAAGCGTCCATACTATCGTTTGCCTAATTAGTTCTTTGTTTGGCTGTCCTGTTATGTGGTCTGCGAGGCGGAATATGCGGAGCCCTCCGTGCCCTATTCTGCCGCGTAGGTAGTTGCGGCATGCCGTGTGTGAGTCTGTAAGGATTGTTAGAGAGTTTGGACCGATAGCCCGCCGCTGCCGCCAGAGCGACGGCCGCTTCTTCAGCCTCGACTATTGTACAGTCTTGTAGTGATGCGCTGGTGATCTCGCGTAGGTTCGAATCAATCAGCGTTGCTACCGCGTTGCTGTTCCTCTGCCCCGCTGCTCTGGCGTATGCGGCTGCGTCCACGTATACCGTCTTTTCTTGGGGTGTAGTGTCTTTTGTAAGTATTCAGCCCCCACCTGTCTGCGTGCTTTGTGTAGGTTGGGATCCATGTTCCTGTGTATGGGTGCTACTTTTAGTGTGTTGCGATAATCGTTCGGAATTGTTTCGGTCCTCTGCATCTCTTGAAATTGTTCGGCGCAGCCTAGTTTCTACAGGAGCTCCCTGCCAGATGGGGTCTGCTGTAGTCTGCTCAGTTTGGAGACTAGTTGCGCCTCTCTCAATTCCTCGAAGGTGCTGTGTAGTCCTAATGCTAGTAGCTTTTCGGCTGAGGTGTTGTGGGGAAGGTGGAGTGCGGTTTTTTAGGCTTTGCATAGAATCGCGTCCGCTTGTTGTTCCTCACTCTTGATGGGATTGTAGTAGGGGAGGCTGTATGCCACTCGGCTAACCACCAGACTTCTGACCAGCTTGAGTGTGTCCTCCTCTCGCATGCCGTGGCGTCTATGTGAGATGCGCGTGATCATGCGGGCCACTTGTAGGGTGGATGCCTTGAGTAGGGCGAGGGTGTGGTGCAGCGTTGGTTTGACTGTATACACATCCCCAGGATTCTGATTAGCGTCTTTTCCGGTATCGGCTTCCCTCGAGGCAGACGTTGGGCTTTAACTCGTCGCTGGTTGGGACTGTGCGGTTTTGCTTTCCTCTCCAAACTCTCAGGAGCTCGGACTTCTCAGTAGAGCATGCTAGCCCTCTTCATCTGACGTAGTCCTCCACTTAAGAGAAAATAGCGCAAAGGACGGGGTCAAGTGAAGAAAACAACAAGACCGGCTCTTAAGAAAACCGCGGCCCTGCGTTTCATTGAAGAACCGAACCTCGACCGACTCAGAGCAGGAGTGACAAAAGCGAAAGGCCTTTGTCTCTGTCTTTTTCTCTGTCTCTGTCTTTGTCTCTGTCTCTGTCTTTTTCTCTGTCAAGACACACAAGGTTGACTTGCCATTTCGTGCGATTGTGACGGAGAAGGGTACTTGGCAATATGATGTATCCGGGTACCTACAGAAGCATTTGGCTTCCCTGACTATTAATGACCCTTTTAGGGTTCGCAACTCTTAGAGCATCGTAAAATTTCTTAAGCATGAGAATCCAGAGTCCTGTAATGTATTTAGTGTAGACGTGGTTGATTTGTTTTACTCTCTCCCTCCCAATGAAATGATGAGCGTGGTGGAAAAGCGTAAAACAGCAGACAGCGATGAAGAAGAATTTATAAGGGCTTGTGGCATATCAGTAGCTAGCTTTCTTGAATTACTATCATGTTATGTAAAGGCTACATTCATTGAATGAGAAGGCAAGTTTTTCACGCAAAACGTGGGTGTTTGCATTGGTTTCAGTGTGGCACCGGTGTTAAGTGACATCTTTTTATCTTTCGCAGATCGGGGTATTCAAGCACACTTGATCGGGGTAGCTTCGCAGATGGTCCGTTATGTCCGCGACTTCTTAATCTTTGTTGATAAGACTAATTTTCCCAGATATATGACTGATTTTCTGGAAGTGTTTAAAGAAAATGCTCCTGATCTGCAGTTCACCACAGAGGTCACGGCCGATAACAAGCTGCAGTTTTAAAATTTGAGCCTGGAAGTTCATACGAGAGATATTTGCTAGGAACACTTGCCAAGGGCCGGCAAGCTGTTGTTTAACTACAAGTCACATAATTCTAAAACAGTAAAAGACTGGAATTTACAGGAAAACAGGAAACCTGAAAAAAGTCGTGAGCAGGTATAAAATAAGTGTTGTCTTTTCAGTTCGTAAAAGACCTAAAAGGTTATGTGCTAAGGTGGAAAGACAGGCTGAAAAACAAAACGAATCCCAAAGTACTTGTGGAATTAAACATAAAACTATGTATGTTCCATGCTCTGAAGGGGTTGTTTATAAAATTCCTTTTTCTTGCGGACAAGTAAACATTGGCCAGACGGGTCGTTGTATTAACACGTGCCTAACTGAGCATGCTAATAGATTGGAGGCTAATAAACCTACAAATCTAGTTGACCATGTCAGAAACAGCAAATCTTGCATCCCTTCTTTTCATCACAGTGATGTTTTGTACAATCACCCAACGCATTTAAGTAGGGAAATTATAGAGGCGTTCTATATGAAGAAAAAAAACGATTTTGCGTTTAAAGCCCGTCGGTTTGCCTGCATGACAGTTAAGTTTAGTTCCTCGATCTCACATAGCTACACGTTTGTTGTAAACTAGGAAGCGCAAAATACCGGATGACGGACAGAGTAAGGGACACAAAAAACAGGTTCACGAGTGTTTTTTGTGTCCCTTACTCTGTCCGTCGTCCTGTATTTTGCGCTTCCTAGTTTACAACATGCATCACCAACTAGCCCGGCAGCTTGCTCTCCTGAGCTACACGTTTGTTTGCTTTGTTATCTTGTTTGATTGCACTGTTGATATTACTTGTTTCCTGTGAATAAACCTTCAGTTGTGAGTTAGCGCTGGTACTGTTGTTTCTTCACTTGTCCCCGTCTTTTGGGCTATTTTCTCTTAAGTATGTATCACCAACTTGCCCGTCTTGCAATCGTGTAGTCCTCTACGCAGGTGGCTGCCTTCTGTAACTTCTTTCTCTCTGAGCGAGACTGTGTTGGCCCATATAATGATGTCGTCAGCATACATGCATTGGTGTACGCTGTCGATTTCTTTTAACTTTTTTTGCCAAGCCAATCATGGCTATGTTGAAAATCGTGGGAGAGATGACTGACCCTTTATGTGTTACTTTGTTTGGTGCAAGGAACTTCTCTGATCGAAGCTCTCCCGGGCCAATCGGTGTCGTTCTGTTTGAAAGGAAGGCTTTGACGTAGCGGTAGACTGTCCCCCCGCAGTTCAAGTCGTTCATGCCCCTGAGGATATCCTCGTGGCTTACATTGTCAAAATCCCCCTTGATGTCCAATGCTATTATTATGTTCTTCCGCTCCTGGGGACGTTCCCTAGTGCTTACTCTTTGATTTGAAGAAGTACGTCTTGGGTTGATAATTTTCCTCTGAAGCCGAACATGCTGTGGGGATACTGTTTGTTATCCTCCATGTACTGTTGTAGTCTCAGCGTCACCGCTCGTTCGTACAGTTTTCCCAGGCACGATGTCAGCGACATTGGTCTGAGGTTCTCAATTTGCAGTTTCTTGCCCGGTTTAGGAATCATGACAACCTCCGCATGCTTCCACTCTTCGGGGACGGTCTCTGCTTCCCAGTGTTTTTGAGAAAGTCGGTTAATTCTGCGACTAACCGATCACTGAGGGTGCGGACGAGTGCGTTATTGAGCTTGTCTGCACCCGCGGCCGTTTTTCTGGTTGTGTTTCGAATCGCTGCGTAGATCTCTTCTCGCGTGATGAGTCTGTTCAGGCTATCGTTTTCTCTTCCCCGGTAGCGCCCTGTGTAGGCTGCGGGGTTTGTGTCCCCGAAGCACTTAATGCGTACCTTCTCTAAGAGTTCCGAGTCTGGTCCCTCGAGCTGGTGGATAAACCGGAAGATTGCTTTGTTGTTTTCTGCCTTTGTCTTGGTCGGATCTATGAGAGCCTTCAGGATATGCCACGTCCACGCTCTCCTCAAAGTTCTGTTGAGGGAGTCGCTGAATTGCTGCCAATTTTGTCTTGCCAATTGCGCCGCATACTCCTCTGCTTTCGCTGTGACTAAGCGAGAACTAAGCGACTAAGCAACTAAGCGAAAATTATATGGAAATCTTATCAAAGATATGAGCACAGCGTAATAATTTTCATATGTTTTTCGATATCATATGTACTTTATATCTCTGTTATTTGATGAGAGCTGGTATATATAACATTTCATTTCCTTTATTGCACAAGAGGATGGAAAGTGGAGCTCTCGAGGTTTTGCCACCTGCAGCCGTACTTATGTGGATTTCGCACGCACTCTGCGCTGTACAGATTGCTGAGTTCGAGATTTTTTTCTTACTGCCGGTTTGGAGTGACAGAGCAGAAATGTTTGGTTATCGTAAATGTCACGCTCGAAAAGATTGCCGCGTGGGTCTTGCGGTAATGCAAAATCTTCTTACAGAATAACGAATAACCAATGTCTTAGCACAGACAACGAGGAAAGAACGCAGCATGCATAATATCACTAAGTTATGCTTGGGAAAGTTTCAATTCGCAAAGATTCAGCGGATGTCGTTCAGACGTTGCTCGCCGAAAGGTCTCCTTGCATTAAACATTTTCGCTGCAAGTGAGTAAATATCACACAATCGTTTGTTCAGCTGATGCAAAAGTTATAAAAATAGAGGCTGTGCACTGGAAATAGCATATGATTATTCTAGTTTGCCGTTTATGAAACATGACTTCATACTTCAAAGTTCAGAGAGATCAGACCATGCCTGATTTCAACAGCTACAAAGCCTCGCAAAATTTTTGAGTCGCTATAAGAGGAATAAATGTTAAGACTCCCTGAGTAACTTCCATCGAAACTGTTAAATTGGTGATGACACGCGTTGCGCAGTCTTTTTACCTCATTAGCAACTTATTACGAAGCAGGAGAACCAAGCTTAAGTTCGAGAGTAGAGAATAACTGAACGTTGTCGTACTTCTTTTTGCTGAACAAAAATAGAACCTTGCATTCTTCTTTCCCTGCATAAATAGTATAAGTAGATTTTGATTTTTCAAGGGATGTTTGGTTAAAATTATGCATTACATGCAGAAAACAGTTTTAGAGAATTAACACACGTGGGGAATATACCTGTGGACATGATTGGTTGATCGCTTAACTATAAACTCATGTTCAACTGTTATGTACTTATCAGTTGTTAAGTTGATACCACTCTGTTATCAGCTTACGATGCCACTGCAGAATAACAAGAACAAAGACACACAAATCGCATATGAAGCTCTCTGAGAAACAGTTTTCTATCCTAGCTCTTGAACGTTACTAAATTTCACTACAGAAAAGGATCGCATTTAATTGCTTTAAAATAATGACCATAAAACACAGTACAAATGAAGTCGAGACACGCGGGAAATAGGGCTTCGCAGCAAATGCAAACCAAATCAAAATTTAGGCACATGTTAAGACTGCCTCAATTACGATGTGGAAGTGAAATTTTATTCACCTTCCTCACTTAAAGCACTTCGATAGTTCTAGGAATAAACGTACGACAAATACGTCTATCATTCTACACCTCATTTTAAAAGAGTGGGACTGCATATATTTAACCTGATATAAAAAAGTACTGGCCTCGTTTGTGACGTTTCGCCGACTTTTTACTTCACTCGGTTTCTACCAATGAATCGTTAAAAAGCGATACAAAACCATAATTCTGCAAACGGAGTGCTCTTACAATCACGTTGTGCCGGAAATGCGTTGCATTTTACTACACTAGGATAGGTGCGAGTGTGAACGTTAAACAAACATGGTCTTGTGTGCACTTTTGATGATAAATTACCCTCGTACATAATTCCTTTGCATGAAACATATTTCTCAAACACGCCAAACCTACGCGTACATCTGCAGTTTGTAGCGTCGTCAGACAAGAACCAAACTGCCCAGGGGAAAATTATTTAACACATGAAATTTAATGAGAAAACCTAATGGAATGAAAACGTAAAAACTAGGAGTTTCACATTTTCGTGGAATTCAGTTGCGCGTACACTTGTGTGAAAAGCGCGGATCGAAGCTGCTGCATTTACAGAACATAAAAATGTTTCCTTTGAGAACTCAACATTTGACATTGGTAAAATCTATTTATCACTGAATGCGTTTAACAATATTCTTCTTCGTTGTGGTATGTGCGAAAGCGATAAAAGTTGTTTTTAGCGGGAATTCATAAAACATTGGAGGGCACCCTTAAGCTTCGCCATAAGTGTATAACGCGATAGCTTAATGGGTAGTGCCTACATACGCCGAATTGCTAATTCTTTATTTAAAATTCATAGATTCCTGGTAGTCTTCATACGTCCAGTGCGTCAGGAGTGGTAAGGAAGAGTGAATGACAATGGGTCTAACCCCATATCAAGCAATTGTACTCTCACTGCGCGGCTCCACAATTGCAGATCCTGGTGTTACTCTTTTTCCTTAAATCGCCTTCAGGTTCATCTCTGGTCGAGATGTGAAGGGTCGAAAAAAACACTGAAAATTCAGGGGGAAAAAACTTTTTTTTTTCATGTTTTTCACTCTGACTGAACATAAAAAAAAACTAAATTTTAGGACGGATTTTTTTTTCCGCAACGCGACATCGAGGCCCTTTACCGGAACCAGAACTCGCCAAGAAAACGACTCGCTCGAGTTCTGGTTTCGCTGGAGGACCGCGACCGAACCAGTGGACGATCGCCAGCGTCATTGTCGAATGGGGTGTGGTGTTTCTTCACGCTTCGACGCACCCGAAACGTTAGAACTTCGACTATTGGTCTCTACTGTCTTTACTTTGCTGTAGCGTGGCTGTGTATTTCAAGTTTCGCTACGGTTCGTCCAAGGTCGCACGTGTGGAAACATTTTAACCTATGTGACTCGCCTACTGCGGAAAAAAGCTGCGGGCGTTTTGCAAATAATGTGACGCGTCTCATGGCTTCCCTAACCCTCAATGTCTCACTAAACATCTCTTGTACTGCAAAAAGAGCCATCAAGAGGTGAAGGGAGTAATGACGTCGCAGTCCAGAACAAGTCTTCTGGAAGTTCATCGGCGGTCTGGTGAAATGAGTACCAGAGCTCCAGTGTCTCATTGGAACCTTCTTCGATGAAAAATTCCGCTAAATAATTGGTCTTTGGCGAAAAGAAATGGCGCAGTATCTGTCTCATATACCGTTGGACACCTGAACCGCGCCGTAAGGGAACGAGGAAGGGAGGGAGTGAAAGAAGAAAGGAAGCGGTGCTGTAGTGGAGGGCTCCGTGATAATTTCGACCACCTGGGGATCTTTAACGTGCACTGTCATCGCACAGCACACGGGCGCCTTAGCATTTTTCCTCCATAAAAACGCAGCCGCCGCGGTCGGGTTCGAACCCGGGAACTCCGTATCAGTAGTCGGTCGCCCTAACCACACAGCCACCGCGGCGGGTGATAAAAATTCTGCTTGTCTTCCTTTTCGTCGACAGAATCACGCCTAAAATGCAACAAAAATTGATGAAATCTTGGTCAGTGTTGTGTATGCAACAAACACGCCGTTCTTCCTATCGATCGGAAAATTAGCGTTAACTCGCAACTTTCAAGATGCTTCGGCATTCATACGCACCACCTAGCCGGTACCTTATGAGCGGACCCCACTTGACGCTGAGTATGAGCGAGTAAAATACCACGTAGAGCAGGCTCTGACCAACTCGACGTGCCTTACTCTGCTCACAGATGGGTGAGCCAACATTCGCGGCGAATCAATTGTGAACTTCGTCATCGTAACACAGCAGCCCGTGTTGTACAAATCGGTTGAAACAGGCACAAATCGGCGCACCGCGGCCTACATAAGCAGCGAGATCTGTAATGTCATTCATTCTCTGCAACGCCACAAACTAAACGCCTTGGTTACTGATATTGCGAGCAATAAGCAGGCAGCATGCAAGAATATTATTTACAAATTTCCGCACATTGCAACCATTGGTTGCGCAGCACACGGTCCGAACCTGCTCCTCAACGACCTCATAGGTCTAAAGGTATTGCAAGAGCTTCACGAAACGTCCAGACAAATAATCAAATATGTGAAAAACACTCACGTAATTGCTGCTGCGCTCCAACAAAAGCAGTAGTCAAGATGCGGGAAAGGCAATTTCACAAAACTCAAACTGCCTAGCACGACAAAATGGGGTGGCTTCATCCTGTCAATACCAAGCCTTCGCAACAACAAGGAAGCACTGCAGGAGACTGCAATCATTGGAGAAATCGGGGTGCACAAATGAGTACAGCAGTCCGTCTTGGACGAGGATGTGTTTTGGAAGCAATTTCAAATCAGCTTAGACCTGGTGACACCCGTCTTCTCGGAGATTACTACGCTTGAATAAAACAAGGCCTTGTTGTCGGACGTCTACGAAGTCTTCCAGTCTATTACAACTCAAGTCGCGGCTTGGCTGGAAACTAGCGCATTGTTGAAAGACGAACAGGCTCAAGGAATGCACTTGATCAGCGAGCGTGAGGAGTTCTGTGTATGACCCATTAAAATCGCTGCCAACCTCCTTGACCCAAGGTATGATGGCACAATGCCTACGTGACGCGCAGGTTGCAGTCACGTTCGACTGGAGTTCCGGCCAGGCAGCGCGCCTATCTCTCGACGTCGGGAAACTGCTCTCTAACGTCGCAGAATACAGCCTGCAAGGGAATTTATCATTGGAAAGAGTTTGAGATTCTGCGAAACAGTTGGATTCATCCACATGGTGGCAAGAACTCTGCTCCAACCACCCCTTCAGCCCCCTCGCCTGTCGAGTACTCCAGATTCCCCTATCTTCGGCGACATGTGAATGGAACTGGCCCGAATTTGTGAATGTGCACACTAAACTGCGCAAGAGGCTCACAGAGAAGCGAGTGCAAAAACTTGTATACGTGCGTACTAATCTAAATTCCATGAATGAATTGTCCCCTGCACAGCGAAGCATGGACCTGTCTGGTGGAAATGAGTCGGACACGGACTCAGATTGATGTGTCTTTGACGGTCGATCAGAACGCCGTGATGTGAAACGGCGCGTAGATCTTCGACCAGGAAGCTCGGTTGAGACGTTTGGCTTGCAATAATATGAGAATTATAACCGTTTTAATGTTCAAGAAATCAATATGTCGTTTACTGTACAACTCATTGCGTCATCATTTTTTCGTTTTTTTCGTACTTTTTTGAAAAACATGAAGAAAAACAAGTTTGCCTCAAAATTTCATGAAATTTGCATCTCTAGTCTTTGGTTGCAAATTTAGGTGATATGAACTTCTAGTCTGTGCATTCATTCAAGTTGTTAATATCTTTCTCAGTAAAACGATCCTAAACTTCGCAAGATAAGTCCAGCCGATGTCTCAATTATGGTTTAAAGAACTATTTGATCACGGGCAGAGAGAATCTAAGGCTGTGTGATATATGGCCTAGATTAAAATGTGCCGGCGCACAAACGTCAGGTGGCGGACGAATTACAGCCATTAGTAATTAAAGCGATCAGTGATTGCGACTAATGGTTAACTGTAGCTTTAAACATGTGGCTCAGCCTAATGGCATATGGCACCTAAAAGCGTATTGAGTCAGAGCTTCAGCTTTTATGTGCCATTTTTACTCTGCAGTCGGGCTAATCTCATTCTTCCTTTTAGCAATTGCAAAAGAAGGTACTGGTAATGTTGAGATTAATCCTTTCTAAAAATTTCGCTGAATACTCGGTCCTGGTTTTCATTGTACCGATGCTGTGGATTCGTACTTTATTGTTCTCTACATGCTAACTTCCTACATAATCCTTAACACTTTCAATTCTTCTATACATGTTGACTCCCTACATGATCATTGACACTGTCCAGCTGTACAGGATGCTACGTACAGGTAGAAGCAGTATAAGGGAACACGGGAGCGTGTGGCCGCCGCACTTTTCGAACCGCTGTCACCGACATCCGACGACAATGGGCGGCACCAGGGTCATGCCCGTGAAGAGCAGCCGGCCATGCTTACTGGGCATGCACCTTTGCTGCTGATTTTGGCCGCATCTCGGCGACAGTGGTTCGCGAAGTGCGGAAGCCACGCGCTCCCGTGTTCCCTCTCATAATTCTTCTAACTGTACGTACTTCACTGTTCGCTGGTGCGAAATTTTGGTACAATAATATAACAAGCTCATGATTCCGAATTGATTTAGGCGCACAGCGTATTTTCTGCATTTAAATAGCTTCCTATATTAAGGTTCACTGCCATGACTTCTCTACTAACCTTTGTCATTCTGAATTCGTCGGTGGTGGCCGCTTGTTTTTGTCCATCAGGATTCGTTCAGTTAAATTTTGTAGCTCTTCGATATGCTCTCCTAAGAGAGGAGGTGGCGATTTCTGGGCTCATGATAATCCTCATTGGTATTTGAAGTGCTGCTCAGGGAAGGAAGCAGTATATGTAGGTAATTTGGGCTGCCCCACTAAGCCCATGATGCCCCTAATGTGTGCAGTCCGCACTGCCCTGGCCATGTTTAGCCCATTGCGCTCGTTTCATTTGTGGTGCCAAATGCTTCTTGAACTGATGCATTTTGGAGAGTTGCAGGTAGTTTAGACCATTGTCATGTTTTGGTACAGTTATCCTTTTGTATGCTGTGAACATTTGTACAAGTTACATAACAAGGAAAGCCAAAAACATACATATTTCTTGATGGGAATGGAGGCTTATAATTAATATATAAATCAGCTATCATTGTTGATTATTGGCACGCATAACGAAACGTAGCCATTTAAATAAACGCATACACCGTACGACGCAGGCACATCGGCTCGTTCAATCCAGGCACGGCCGATGTGGCACCAACAGCAAATTTTAGTGAGCAACCTCAATGAGAATTCTGAGTTATCCTGCACAGATACCAAATCTTTATTGAATCTGCCCACAGGTACCCGGCATGGGACCAGTGCGAGCAGCATGAAGGCATGCCCGCTTCAATCCTGCGCAGGGCCAGTGTAGCACTTATAGAGGCTGATACTGTAGAAGCTTGGGCAAGTTCTTGTGACATGGTTTTACAGCAGCGCAGGGAACAAAGGACGTGACAAGTGCACAGACACGGCGCTGATGTCTGTGCACTTGCCACGTCCTTTGTCCACTGCGCTGCTGTAAAACTTATAGAGGGTTAGCGCGGGCAGCCCTTTTTGGACCAGCCGGATTTTTTTCGGCATAGAGCCCCCGTTTATGTTCAACTGCCACTAAGTGACCAATATTTAACCGACGAGGGCTGAATGATAGAATGTAGAGTCGGTTTCAGCGCTA